>OY288250.1:6906920-7139420 GCA_958450325.1 Agrostemma githago | reverse complement strand
GATTTCGTTGTTGATAATCCTGTTATGGCTCCATCAAGTGTGTCCAATGTGGTACAACTTCACCTTGATGCTTCATCTGGGTTTGCTGCTCATATCAGTCTGGCTCTAACCAATCCCGATCCTCTTACCTTCCAAGAGGCCATCAAGGAAAATAAGTGGATTGAAGCTATGCAATTGGAGATACAGGCATTACATGACAATAATACATGGGTCCTCACTAATCTGCCTAAGGGTAGAAAGGCCATTGGGTGTAAATGGATTTATAAAACCAAATACAACCCGGATGGTACCATTGAAAGACATAAAGCTAGATTAGTTGTTCAGGGCTTTAGACAGATGTATGGCATTGACTATGATGAGACATTTGCCCCTGTGGCCAAAATGTCAACTGTAAGAGCTCTTCTCTCAGTTATATCTATCAATCAGTGGGAAACTTGTCAGATGGATGTCGCCAATGCGTTTCTTCATGGAGACCTAGTAGAAGATGTTTATATGAAACTACCCCAAGGCTATTGTGATGGAGTTCTATATTCTGGAGGAAAGGGGGAGCAAGCAAGCAATGAAGGGAAGGTTTGCAAGCTTCTCAAATCTCTTTATGGCCTAAAACAGGCTCCTAGGCAATGGTTCTCCAAGTTGTCTCAAACTTGACTCAACTATGGGTTTAGACAATCTCATGCAGATCACTCACTATTTGTTAAACAACAGCATGGATACACGACTATCGTGTTAATTTATGTTGATGACATGGTCATTGCAGGAGACAATTCCACTGAAATACTACTACTTAAGAATCATCTCAATGACTCCTTTCACATGAAAGATCTAGGGGAATTGAAGTACTTTCTTGGCCTGGAAGTGACGAGAAGTAGTGCAGGTATATTCATATCTCAACATAAATACACCCTTGATCTTCTCAAGACATTTGGTATGGAGAAGTCCAGAGACACTCATCTTCCTATCAATCCTGCCATTAATCTTGAACCGGGCAAAGGCACACCACTTCCTCAACCAGATATCTACAGGAAACTAGTTGGGAAACTCATCTATCTCACAATATCTAGACCTGATATTGCCTTCTCGGTGCAACTTCTGAGTCAATTCTTGCAAGCACCTACATCTGATCATATGCAAGCTGCTCACAAGGTCCTGAGATATCTGAAATCTGCCCCTGGTCAGGGAATACTCTTTGCTAGTAATTCAGCAGCCAAACTAACAGCGTATTGTGATTCAGACTGGGCTTCATGCCCATTCAGTCGTAGATCTACCACGGGCTACTGCATTCTGCTAGGGAATTCCCCCATATCCTGGAAGTCTAAAAAGCAATCTGTAGTCTCACGGTCCTCTGCAGAAGCGGAATATCGTGCAATGGCCATGACTACTTGTGAGGTTACTTGGCTTTTTCAACTTTTGCAAGACTTAGGACTTAAACATTTGGGACCTGCACACCTCAAATGTGAGAATCAAGCCGCACTAGCAATAGCAGCAAATCCTGTGTACCATGAGCGTACAAAGCATATAGAAGTGGATTGTCACTTCATTAGGGAGAAGATTCAACAGGGCCTCCTAACTACATCTTATGTAAACACCAAAGATCAAGTTGCAGATGTGTTTACTAAGTCGTGTCCTATTGCCCAACACAACTATCTATTGTCCAAGATGGGAGTTACATCAAGACTCCACTCTCATCTTGAGGGGGAGTGTAAAGATAGTACTATTCCGTATCAGCAAAATATCCATACTAATGAGAAGAGTAGAAGAGCATTTGCTCACTCAAGACACAAGACAAAGGAGTCCTAATTAAAAGGAGTACTCTAATTGATTAGATATACTAAGTTATAGAGTACAATGTAGGCTTAGCTTTATGCTTTAGTTATAGAGTCCAATGTAGGCTTAGCTGTATGCTTTTGTCCAATGTACAAAACTATGCTACAGGTCATTACTCACTGATGTAGCACTTATGCACCTGGCAACGCATTGTAAGGTGATTTTTTCTTCATTCAATTTCAAATATATCACAACATACTGCACAATCTACATCTTGTCTTCTCCTTCCTTGAATGAATCTACACTTCAATTACTCTTCAGCAAAAGATACGCGAAAATTTATTTCTATAAAAATTTAAAACTTGTCAGCAACATTTAGTCAATTGAAAAAAGTCTTTACTTGGTATGGATCGAAACAATATCTACACATAAATTACCGCGCGCGAAGCTCGCAGACAAACTACTAGTTTAATAAAAAGATTAAAAAAAATTACAGTGACAATGGCAACGAATGAATTCACATGTTTAAACAATTTTTTTGTCGAAAATGGGATTTTATTTCAAACTTCCAATATTGATACTTCGCAACAAATAAAATGGTCGTGTCGAGCGAAGACACTGTCACATTTAAATGTAGCTCGCGCACTTTTGTCCGACGCAATGACGCAATTTCACATGTTTTTTGTAGTGAGCAAGGTATTGGAGGGATCCGACTATGGCTCTATAGTCAGCTGGGTTGGAGATGGGTGAGGCGGTGGTGGGGAGGAGGGGAGGGAAGGTCGTGAGTGCGTGGGGTTGTGACGGGCTTACTATCTAGCATATTTTATTTAGAGAGTAGGTCATAGGTGTATTTGTATTGACTAAGGTGAAGATGGTTGGTATTAGGGGTGACCTCGACAGGTAGGAAATCTGAGATCCTTAAGGGAGAAACGGGAGGCAAATCAACGAAAGAAATCAGTGAGATGAGATGAATGAGGACCAGTGACTATAATATCATCGACATCCGCTTTCTACTAAAAGGATAGGAAATCTAGAAAAAATCCTACGTGGCGGCTCCTCCTTAAAAGTTTTCCCGCTCACGTATGATCGTATCAAGCCTATAAAATGGGCCTTCACTCTAATCTAGAATCGTACTAACTACAGAGTTGGCTTTTCAAAATCTGGTAACGTAATGTATAATTATGAAAATAACCTCCGGATACGACCAAGCCCAATATTATACTACAGTAGATATGATAAAATATATATACATATGGAGGGATATGATCAAATATATCCGGATACTACATTATTTTATATGGTTAACCGATGCCATATTATACATTTATTTATACTTTAAATATTTTGTATGGTAGTATATATTGATACTATAGAAAGTATATGGTATTGATACTATAAATAATCCTCCACCTCCAACTCGATATTTTATGGAATTGTTGCTCATTCCCTAATATATTTTGGGACTAATTTTATGGAATGAGTATCATATTTTTGGGAATTAATACTATGTATAATATATTCGCTATATTATACTCCCTCCGATTCATTGGAATCGCAACATTTACTATTCACACAAAAAATAAGGAAAGTGAATTGGTGGACCACAATAGTGATATCATGTAAGATTAAGTAATATAATAATATTAGATTGAATATTTTGGAATATAGTAATGAAAAGTGAAGGGTAGGTTAGTCATTTCATAAGAAAAATATGGCCCAAAATGGAAATGTTGCAAAGCTGATGAATTTGCAAAAAACGGAATACGTTGCGAATCCAATGAATCGGAGGGAGTACATTATAAAGTATAAATATTGCCTATGTTTACAATATATACATTACACATCCCTCTTATACTAAGAGGATAGGAGAAGTAGAATTACGCCTACGTGTTAATGTCAGGTTAAAAATTTTCCCGCTCAATACCTTTCCCACACATATATGGTAAGTATATTAAATAATACGACCATAATTAATTTGTACAAAATAATAGTATTACCATATATACTATTGTGCAATTAATAGACTCATATTTATATATACTCATACCAAATATTAGTCATATATTTTGATAAATATAGAGAAGTACGTATGAATTAAAAAACCGTACGGAGTAATATTTATTCTACAATACACATTTCATGTTATTAGTTAAAGTCTTTATTTTAATTGAGTGCTGTTTTTCGTCGTCGGCATTTCAGCCAGGTCGTCGGAGCTTTTTAATATAAAAGACGATCTTGCCCTTGCCTTAATTAGATTAGTTAACTAATGTAATGTAATTTTAGAAGTTAGATTAGTTAATGAAACTCGTTAATGAAGCGGTTTTTTATTTTTCAAGTCGTTCCGTTATTATGTTATTATTTTATGTGGTTATTATATATCCACTTACACCCCACTCACCACATTTAATATTATTTTCTCTCCTCTCACTAAAAAAACCGTCTTTCTTTTCGAGAAATCCGATTTTTCTAGAGACCCGACTTCGCCCGAAATGGATCGACCGAAATGGATCGACCTGCGGTTAGTACATTAGGAATGTGTGTTAGTTTAGCGTAAAAAATCGCATTTTGTTGTGTAACATGTTGTTTACGGGCTCAATTTCTTGTGGAAATCGATGTTGAAATCGAAATGGAGGTTAAAATAGAGCTGGAGCGGGCGAAAATGGTCGTGGGCGCCTAAAACTGGTGCCTGGGTGGTCTCCCGGGCGCCAGTTTTGGGCGCCAGGGGGAGTCACTTCGGCACCATTTTTGGGGACCTGGGGGGTCTCTTGGGCGCCAGTTTTTGGCGCCTGGGCCTGTTTTCTGGTTTTTTTTTTAGTTTTTGTTTGACATTGTGCGTCACGATATCCGTATCTTTTTTTTTCGATAAATATTTATATCGGGACTCGGGCGTCGTTATTTATAATTATTATTATGAAATTATACGAAATGTGATAAGTGTAGTTTGTAGTGCCTATTTTGTTGTGTTTGGTCCCTTTTTACCTTGTCAAATCGCTCGTTGGAGCGGTTTCTAGGCTACTCATGCTTCCTTTAGTTTGTTTTAGGTTCCCGAGACCGTTCATGGAGAATTGGAACGATTCCGGCTCGTTTCATACACTTTTGGAGCCAACGAAGAGAAGGAACGATCATTCGGTGCCTTAGGTTCGATCCCGAGACCTTGGGACCCATTCCCGAGCCCCTTAGACAAGATCCCGAGCACCGAGAGTCGATGAGAAGCCCATGAGAAGCAAGGAGGGACCTTAATGATCATATTTGTGGCCTACAAGACCCATCATGGTCGAGATAAGAACCGTCATGGTCGGGATGAAGAGTACAAGCAAAACCGAGCTACTGGAGTGGCATCTCGGCCGAGACCACTACCATCTCGGTCGAGACCACTTCATCTCGGCCGAGATGCCCTCTTCTCGCCCGAGATGGAGCACTGGCAGACCCGCGTCACTTCTTTTATTCTCCTTCATTCTTGTAACCTTATAAATACTTCCCCCTTGTTTTGTTTAAGGATGATACATTACCCTAGATTATTTTAGACCTCTCTTGAACATTCAAAACCCTAATTAGCTTTTCTTCATCTCGAGTTTAGTTTCATATTAATCCTTAGTTAATCTTAGTTTACTCTAGAATTAATCTTGTATTAAGGGATTCTTGAAGACTCTTCCAAGCTTGACAACCTTGGAGATTTGTTTGGGTTTCTTATTAATGCAAGTTCTCATCTTTTCATATTTTTGCTAGTTTGGTATAATCCTATTCTCCTCTTTTCTTTTAATCTTTGTTAATCCTTCAAGTTTGAATCTTTACTTATTGTTCATTGTTCTTGTTTGTTCTTAATGGATGTTTTGATTATCATGTTGATTTCTCTTGTTAGTGATAGATTTAGTTTCATAATGTGTGAGTAGACTCCTTATGGGGTTAGTAGGGGGATTAAGTGTGGATTATGGGTGATTAGGACTTGATTATGGGTAAAGGTGATTACTTTGTTGCTAGTCACATATTGGGCACACCATGTGTTTGTTGTATTGCTTGTGTGGGTAGTAGTGGCCAATGCTTCTCATACTTGTATCTATCTTCTCATTGTTGACTAATTTTTGATTGAATACTTTTGTTTTGAGTAGCATCTAGCATGAGTGTTCGGGTCTAGTCTTAGACACGAGAGTGCGGACTTTGGCTTTGGCGCGAGAGCGCAAACCGACCCTAGTAACTAAGAGACACCTACACCCTTGATTATCCAATCATCCTACCACATTTATGAACCCGACCTAACCCTACTCTTTCCCATATTTGATTTCACTACCTCTTTAGTCGATCATTTCTCTAGTTTCATTGTTTAGTTAATCTTAGTTGTTTCATTTAGTTTATGTCATACATAGTATATTGTTAGTCCATTCTCATCCTCCTCAACCATCATAGTTTATCAATTATCCTCTTCTTTGTGTTGTTTCGGTAGCGTAGTCTCGTTTTTAGGTCGACCTAGTCTAGACTTTACAATACCGTCTCCGTGGACACGACCCGACTTACCCTAGCTACCGTTAGGATTAGTTGGTTATTATTTGACGGTGGGGGACGCGGCAAATCCTTACCATCAAGTTGGCGCCGTTGTCGGGGACGGTGCATTGTTTAGACTTAGTTTGCTTATTAGCTAGACTTAGTTACCCTTCTTGTGCTCTTTCTCTATCACTTGTGCATATTTTAGGCTTTTTCTTTGTTTTTATAGCTTTCTTTTCTCTTTGTCTTTCGTTGTATTCGTTTATTGTCTTTGCCTAGTGCCCATAAAGCACTAGGTGTTCTCACGTTTGTTCGAGTGTGTAGTGTATGCCTAGGAGGGGAGGCGATTTCTTTCTCTTCAATCCAGAGCCGGAAAGACTCTTTAGAGCCTTTCGCCAACGGACGATTGACCGGGTTAGAATCTCTCAACCAAGTGCTAGCAATACCAATCAAGAACAAGCTCAAGGATCCGACTTAGACGAAACACCGCGAGAGACTGCCGGAGGGACCTTCATTAATCCTTTCGGTACTTCTAGTCCTAGTTCTCCTTCTACATCTTCTTCAACACCGTCTACACCATCATCTCCCTTACATCCAATTATGCCGAAGTTCTCATCTCACTCCACTTTTACCGAGGATGTCTTGCCGGGACCGAGTACTGATGCGTGTCGTTTCCGCACTCAAAATTAAATTTATAAACACTACTAACTCTACACTAGATAGGGTAAGTAGAGGTCGATCCCACAGAGACTGACGTTATTATCTTAGAAAATTTATTATTTAATAGTATAGATATATAGAAAGGGGGGTTTGTTAGGTGAAAAATAATAATAATAATAAAATAAATAAACATAACATAAATAAAAATAATAATCATAACAATATTCGAGACATGCAATATATGATATAGTCGGGTCAATCCCACAGAGACATGCAATATATGATATAGTCGGGTCAATCATCGATTCAATTAATTAGACTCAAATAGATCGGTAACTATTTAATCCCTTGTAAGCAAGCAAATTAACAGTTTGATCTTTCTTACTCGTTAAACTTCGTTAACCACGCAAGTTTAATCCTAACTAAATTATATCGACTCAACCATGTAAGCACGAATCAAGTCAATAAATTTAATCGCGTTAAGAACACCAATCAATTGAATTATATAGAACCAGAAAGCTGCAATTAGATATAACTCAATTATCATACAAAATTCTAGTACTTAAATTAGACCAGTAAGCTGCAACCTAATTTTGACGCTTGTACTGGACTGGTTGGGTGTGCAGTTCCAAGGCGATGTGATTAAAGCCGTGTTACAGTGGAGATGCAAGTCGTTATTTCAGAAGAAGATTACAATGGCAACTATTAATTGTGTAATATATTTCATTTGGATGGCTAGAAATCAGGCCCGGGTAGACAGCCAAATCGTGACTCCGATTAGGATTCTTAAGCAGGTGAAGGAATGTATCCATTATCGATTACAGGACCAAGCGTTTAAGAATTGTGTAATTACCCATAGGAAATGGATAGCAGGTATTGAGTTATAGATAGTGAGGAAAATAGAACATTGTATGGTGCAAATTTTCAAGTTAATATTAATGAGAATCACATTACACCAAAAAAAAATAAAAAATAAAAAATAAAAAATAAAAAATAAAAAATAAAACACTATTAATTTAACAATCGACTCATGTAAATAATCTAGGTGATCAGGCTAAATTAATAAACATGAAAACAACAGTCAAATCGTGAATTTCATATGAATATCAAAGTACTAATTAAACGTTAAAACAATAACGTAATCTCATAACTCATTGACAATAATCAATACATTACATGTTCGAATAATAACTGAAAGATTAAACTAAATAACTAATTAAGCAATAAATAATAAATAAGATAGATAGATACAACCGTTAGATAAATTAGGAGTTGAATTGATCGCGTCCCGCATTACAATCCGGTTGAATTTGTACCGATCTTGGCCATGAAGGCCAAGGCCTTCGCCCTATTTCTATGTGTGTGTTACGGCTCCTTGTTCTCTCCCTTTTCTTTTTCTCTCCTTACATTAAAGCCCTAATGCTTTCTTTTATAGTGTTGATTTGGTCTTAATGAATTTATTCTTTCCTTAATTAATTGATCCTTCTTTCCTTTTTACACCGGATTTCCTTTTCTTATTTTTCCATAATGGCCGATGGTTTCAAGCTTGATTTAGACAGACCTGCAAACATACATACGATTTTAATAGTCTCACAAGTGGGTTATTACTAATTAATTAAAATATATATTAAAAACTCAATTTAGCACAAAAAAATCGAAAGTTTAATAATAAACCCAACTTATATAAAATAATCATTTTAACTCAAATATTACAAAAGACGACATAAAAATAATAATATTAAAGGGGTAAAAATACATATAAATATCGACTTATCAAATTCCCCCACACTTAGTCCATTGTCGTCCTCAAAAACTCAAGAGCTAAAACGAAGAACCAAAATATTAACCTTAAAAACATTTTAGACTAACCAAACTAGGTACGATCGACGACAAACTAAAAATATTTTATAAGTTAGTAAGTTAGTAAAGTTAACAAAACAAACTACGAGTTAGATTAGAAAGTAATATATACATAAATTTATCCTCCACTATAAACTATTCAATTAATTAATTTAACAATATATAATATTTTAAATCGCTTCTAAATCGAAATTAGAAATAAACTCATTATCCTTCCCACTTATCTAACTACCTTCAAAAAATTGGGTAAGAATTGACTCAAGAAGACGGGTTTCAGCAGTTTAAGGTCTTAGGGGAAGGGGATCTACTTTCGGTACATTCCTATTACCAGTTCAGTACGAGGATCGTCCTCTCGAGCATATAAGGCAAACTAGACACCTCGTCTCATTTTTCCGCTCTTACTTATTTTTCTTTTTTTTCTCTATTTTTTCCTTTTTCTTCGTTTGATTTTTTTTCTTTTCAATCTTTTTTTTTCATGTTTTTTTTTTAATTTTTTTTTTCAAGATCGAGTGACCCACGTAGCGAGCTTTCAACCAATGACTCTCGCCCTTCCGGACAAGGCATTAGGCATTCTCCCAATCCCGTTAGGACTAGGTTCCCCTCGGATTTACTAACTCGAGTCACAAGACCGATTCACTCACTTTTGAGGCATCTAATATTTCTTATAGCCCTAATTAGGAGTCACCTACGAAAGTAAATTAATTAAAACAAGACCAGCTTACCGCTCGTACCTCTAGAGTCAACGAAAAAAAATAGTTAAGGTAGCTAAAACAAGTGGTATTCTTTATAATTTATTTGCAACTTAAATTTAAAATAGACTTAAAATACCATCTATTATCAAATTAATTAATCCAAGTCTAATCGGGAGGAAAAAATAAATGCATACACAAAAACGAATTTTTAAAGTTAGTAACAGTTTAAATATAGAGTTAATATTTTTTTTTATTTTTTTTTGAAAAAAAAAATAAATTAGAATTTGTCGTCGACTTTCCTATTCTATTAGTCGAATAAAAACAAAGGTTTTTTTAAACAATAAGTTCCATTTTTTTAAAAATTTTCCAAAAAAAAATAAATTTTCCAAAAGAATTAACTTTTCCATTTTTTTCCGTAAGAATTAACCACTCTCCCACACTTAAAATCGACATCGTCCTCGATGTCAAAAATAGACATTGAAAACTTAAACATTAAGCATATAATAAGAGGGTGGAATGACTTAGCGGATTCCAATTATCATGTTACTTGGACGCCAAAAATATCATTGTTCCCTTGTTTTCCATGCTCCAAGCGAAATAATCAACCCGACACCAACTCAAAAGTCCTTTTACAATCTGCAAAATATAACAATGATCGAGGAAGTGTAGCAAAAAGGAAACAAAACACACATAACATCGACAGGGAAAATAATAATAAAAAAAAACTATAATAATCAAATCAATAAATTAAAGATTTTTTTTGGGCAACTGACACTATTAACATCCCCTTATAAAGGTTGCGAAACTCAGGGAGGCACTTAAGCCGACTCAACTAATAAAACAAAAATATACTACTAATAATAAGGGTAATATCTAAGACAATAAACAATCAGTCCCCGGCAACGATGCCAAAATTTGATGCGTGTCGTTTCCGCACTCAAAATTAAATTTATAAACACTACTAACTCTACACTAGATAGGGTAAGTAGAGGTCGATCCCACAGAGACTGACGTTATTATCTTAGAAAATTTATTATTTAATAGTATAGATATATAGAAAGCGGGGTTTGTTAGGTGAAAAATAATAATAATAATAATAATAATAAAATAAATAAACATAACATAAATAAAAATAATAATCATAACAATATTCGAGACATGCAATATATGATATAGTCGGGTCAATCCCACAGAGACATGCAATATATGATATAGTCGGGTCAATCATCGATTCAATTAATTAGACTCAAATAGATCGGTAACTATTTAATCCCTTGTAAGCAAGCAAATTAACAGTTTTATCTTTCTTACTCGTTAAACTCCGTTAACCACGCAAGTTTAATCCTAACTAAATTATATCGACTCAACCATGTAAGCACGAATCAAGTCAATAAATTTAATCGCGTTAAGAACACCAATCAATTGAATTATATAGAACCAGAAAGCTGCAATTAGATATAACTCAATTATCATACAAAATTCTAGTACTTAAATTAGACCAGTAAGCTGCAACCTAATTTAAAACACTATTAATTTAACAATCGACTCATGTAAATAATCTAGGTGATCAGGTTAAATTAATAAACATGAAAACAACAGTCAAATCGTGAATTTCATATGAATATCAAAGTACTAATTAAACGTTAAAACAATAACGTAATCTCATAACTCATTGACAATAATCAATACATTACATGTTCGAATAACTGAAAGATTAAACTAAATAACTAACTAAGCGATAAATAATAAATAAGATAGATAGATAGATACAACCGTTAGATAAATTAGGAGTTGAATTGATCACGTCCCACATTACAATCCAGTTGAATTTGTACCGACCTTGGCCATGAAGGCCAAGGCCTATTTCTATGTGTGTGTTGCGGCTCCTTGTTCTCTCCCTTTTCTTTTTCTCTCCTTACTAAAGCCCTAATGCTTTCTTTTATAGTGTTGATTTGGTCTTAATGAATTTATTCTTTCCTTAATTAATTGATCCTTCTTTCCTTTTTACACCGGATTTCCTTTTCTTATTTTTCCATAATGGCCGATGGTTTCAAGCTTAATTTAGACAGACCTGCAAACATACATACGATTTTAGTAGTCTCACAAGTGGGTTATTACTAATTAATTAAAATATATATTAAAAACTTAATTTAGCACAAAAAAATCGAAAGTTTAATAATAAACCCAACTTATATAAAATAATCATTTTAACTCAAATATTACAAAAGACGACATAAAAATAATAATATTAAAGGGGTAAAAATACGTATAAATGTCGACTTATCAAGTACTTTACCGGATACATATACCGGAAATTTCGTGGCAAAGACACAATTCATCCAACTTGTGGAGAGAAATCAATTTAGCGGTTTGCCCACCGAAGACCCGCACCAACACATGGAGACCTTCTCCGATTATTGCGATGCTATTTCTCAAATCGAGATTACTCAAGATCAAATCCGTTGGGTACTTTTCCCGTTTTCTCTCATTGGAAAAGCGAAGCAATGGATCAAGAGTCTCGATAGGGCAACCATGGGTATCGATACTTGGAAGAAACTTGCATTGGCGTTCTACCAAAAGTTTTATCCTCCGGAGAAGACAAATTTGCTAAGGGCCTCCATCACCGGTTTCCAACAATGGGATGAGGAGAGCCTTTATGAAGCTTGGGAATGGTTCAAATCTTTGGTTAGATCGTGCCCCCACCATGGACTTTCACAATGGTTCTTAGTCCAACAGTTTAGGAACGGTCTATATGAGGACTGAAGAGCTATACTCAATATGGGTTCCAATGGTAGGTTTACCGAGGTCGATGACGATCAAACTTGGGCAAGAATCGAGGAGATAGCGGTGCACAACTCCCAATACACAAGGCCTAGGAAGGCGAATCGAGGAGGTAGGCACGAGGTCGATGCCATTACACAACTAAGCATTGATCTTGGAGCTCAATTAAAAACTCACATGGAGACTATTGACAAGAAGCTCCAAAGCCACCTCAATCAAGTTCAAAGCACTAGTTCCTCCAACCAACACTCGATTCATGAAGTTAATGCTTTGGGAGTTGTGTCTCCTACACCTTATTATGGGATGTACGATATTTGCGGGATAGTTGGACATGAGCCTCTACATTGTCGGGGTAGTATTGAGCAAGTGAACGCCTTTCAAGCGTTCAAGCAAGGTGCCCCATATCCTAATATGTCCAAGCTTCCCAACAACAATCTCTACAACACCGTCCATATGTGCCACCTCCCTTAAGGGACAACAACCAAGGTTACCAAGGTTATTTGGGCAACCCAAGGCCATTCAACAATTTCAAGCAACATAACCAAGGTAATTTCAACAACAATCAAGGGTTCCAACAAGGGAACTTCAATCAAGGTGGTTTCCAATGAAACCAACACAATCAAGGATATCAAAACAACCAAGGTAACACTCAAGGCCTTAATCAAGGCAACTCTCATGGGTTCCAAGGGAACCGTCAACAACAACAACAACAAAGCAAGCAAAGGAGCCGGTCTCCTACTTATGACTACGGTATTCCTCTAGCCATCACCGATACTCCGCATAATCCACAATCTCCACCTAGAGATTTGTTGTGTTTGGTCCCTTTTTACCTTGTCAAATCGCTCTTTGGAGCGGTTTCTGGGCTACTCATGCTTCCTTTAGTTTGTTTTAGGTTACCGAGACCGTTCATGGAGAATTGGAACGATTCCGGCTTGTTTCATACACTTTTGGAGCCAACGAAGAGAAGGAACGATCATTCGGTGCCTTAGGTTCGATCCCAAGACCTTGGGACCCATTCCCGAGCCCCTTAGACTCGATCCCGAGCACCGAGAGTTGATGAGAAGCTCATGAGAAGCAAGGAGGGACCTTAATGATCATATTTGTGGCCTACAAGACCCATCATGGTCGAGATAAGAGCCGTCATGGTCGGGATGAAGAGTACAGCAAATCCGAGCTACTGGAGTGGCATCTCGGCCGAGACCACTACCATCTCGGTCGAGACCACTTCATCTCGGCTGAGATGCCCTCTTCTCGCCCGAGATGGAGCACTGGCAGACTCGCGTCACTTCTTTTATTCTCCTTCATTCTTGTAACCTTATAAATACTTCCCCCTTGTTTTGTTTAAGGATGATACATTACCCTAGATTATTTTAGACCTCTCTTGAACATTCAAAACCCTAATTAGCTTCTCTTCATCTCGAGTTTAGTTTCATATTAATCCTTAGTTAATCTTAGTTTACTCTAGAATTAATCTTGTATTAAGGGATTCTTGAAGACTCTTCCAAGCTTGACAACCTTGGAGATTTGTTTGGGTTTCTTATTAATGCAAGTTCTCATCTTTTCATATTTTTGCTAGTTTGGTATAATCCTCTTCTCCTCTTTACTTTTAATCTTTGTTAACCCTTCAAGTTTGAATCTTTACTTATTGTTCATTGTTCTTGTTTGTTCTTAATGGATGTTTTGATTATCATGTTGATTTCTCTTGTTAGTGATAGATTTAGTTTCATAATGTGTGAGTAGACTCCTTTTGGGGTTAGTAGGGGGATTAAGTGTGGATTATGGGTGATTAGGGCTTGATTATGGGTAAAGGTGAGTCCTTTGTTGCTAGTCACATATTGGGCACACCATGTGTTTGTTGTATTGCTTGTGTGGGTAGTAGTGGCCAATGCTTCTCATACTTGTATCCATCTTCTTATTGTTGACTAATTTGTGATTGTTTTGAGTAGCATCTAGCATGAGTGTTCGGTCTAGTCTTAGACACGAGAGTGCGGACTTTGGCTTTGGCGCGAGAGCGCAAACCGATCTTAGTAACTAAGAGACACCTACACCCTTGATTACCCAATCATCCTACCACATTTATGAACCCGACCTAACCCTACTCTTTCCCATATTTGATTTCTCTACCTCTTTAGTCGATCATTTCTCTAGTTTCATTGTTTAGTTAATCTTAGTTGTTTCATTTAGTTTATGTCATACATAGTATATTGTTAGTCCATTCTCATCCTCCTCAACCATCATAGTTTATCAATTATCCTCTTCTTTGTGTTGATTTGGTAGCCTAGTCTTGTTTTTAGGTCGACCTAGTCTAGACTTTACAATACCGTCTCCGTGGACACGACCCGACTTACCCTAGCTACCGTTAGGATTAGTTGGTTATTATTTGACGGTGGGGGACGCGGCAAATCCTTACCATCAAAATGTTTATATGATTATGATTATTATGAATATTATTAGAATTATTATTATGAAATTCATGACTAAATGTTTAGATGTTTAGTATCCGTATTGTTTGTATACGAATTTATGAAATTAAATAAAATTTTAATTTCATAAATGCGTTACGATATGCGTATCCATTTATTTCGTGACTAGGGTGTTTAGATGTTTTGAATTATTATTATACGAAATGTTAATGAAATTATTATACAAAACCCGTCTTTAAAATGTTTCTTATTTTGAATGTGTGATATTATTATGAGTATAAAATTTGAGTTATATTTCTTTTCATTGTTCGTTAGTGTAGTTATATTCGTTTCCATCGTTCGTTAGTGGAGTTATATTCGTTTTCATCGTTTGTTTTTGCGGAAAATACTAAATAAAATCGTACTCGTTGGGCGCCAAACTATGTTTAGTTTCTACGTTAGTACGTTACATTTTGTTGACGCACTTCAGTTTGTAAATTTAAAATAGGTAAATTTGTTGATCGTCTGTTCTGTAACTAAACTGTAATTTTTTGTCGGTGTATCAGGAGGACTTTGGTGGCGACGGTATTGACTATCGCGTTTGTTTTATTTTTGGGCCAGCGTTCGGTAGTTCGAATCAGACATTCAACTACGCTCACGAGATAGGTTTGGCTCTTGGGTTCACCTTGGTGAAAGCGAGCAACAAAACGCAGAGCAATGTGAACCTGAACCGTCGTGGTCAGATGCAACCGTAACGGAAATCCGAGAGTAGGTTCCTAGAATTCTCAGAAGATCGGTTGCAAGTTTTGGGTGAAGGTGTGCGGGAGCTTTGACAGGGAACGATGGATTTTAGCCATCGGTCCATGTGGGACGCACAACCACCCGTTACGGGTTCACGTTGACGGGCACAGACGTCTAGCAGCCCTTGATGAGGGCGAGAAAGAGTATGTCCTGAATGGTCTACGAGACCATTTGACACCATCCCAAATACACGAGAGCCTTAGAGAAATCCGGAGAAACCACGCCCCTCGATCGAGATGATATATAATATGGGGGCGAAGTTGAGGGCGGATGCAAGGGAAGGTCGTAATGCCATCAAGCAGATGATGGTACTAGCGCGTCGGGCTCTCTACGTCCACTTCTTCTTCGAGAATGAGATTACGAGCGTCGTGGAACGTATATTCATGGCTCACCCCAAGTCCGTGAAACTGTTTCGTACCTGGTCTTACGTAGTCACTATCGATGCGACCTACAAGACAAACACGTACGATATGAAGTTAGTGGAGATGGTCGGGGTGACACCCGTTGGGAAACCTTTTCTAATAGCCTACACCCTACTTCGATACGAGGACACGTTGTCCTATACTTGGGTGCTTGATAAGTTGAAGCTGCTAATTGGGGACCGGGCACCGAACGTGATTGTGAGGGATAAGGCTCAGGCGTTGACGGCGGCAGTATCGAAGGTCTTTGCGGCTCCGTAGACCCAGAATCTGCTCTACACGTGGCACATATCTAACTGTGTTGAAAAACGTGCGTGCCTTGGAGTACATTCAGGGTCAGAAAGACCGAGTAGCGACCTTCATGCATGGAGTATGGTACCCTTTCCTGTATTCTACAAGTCTTGAGGACCTCCAAAGAAAATGGAACAGCATGAAGTTCAAATGGAGGCTGTCGGGAATTCCTATTTACATTTATAAAGTCTGGCGTAATTAAAACCAGTGGAATCACGCGTACACTGATTGATACCTCCACTTCGGCAACACCACCACATCCATCGTCGAATCCGCACATGCGGCTTTGAAGAAGGCTCTTGGCACGTCGACAGCTTCCTTAGATCGGTTGTTTGATAGGATTGACAGGCTAATTGGTCGTCAGCAGTCGAAACTGCGGGAGAAGTTGGAGACCTCCCGCAGGAAGCGATCAACTACTCTACACCCGATTTTCATGAACTTGAGACTCCGGGTAAGTCGTAAGGCGTTGAACTTGCTGACCGGGAAACTGACTAGGATGCACGAGTTGGGAGATCGGGTTTTCGATGACTGTCGGTGCGTATTGAGGACGTCTCCAAGGGTTTGCCTTGCGCATGTAAACTTGCCGGGTTGATTGTGTGGAATTCCGTAGTGCATTTGACCGACGTGCATGTGTTCTGGAGGACGCTTGACTTCGCCGGGGAGGAAGCTATGCCCGTCAGCGACAGATTTCAGCTTGACTGGTTGATTGAGGAAATACGTCAGAGCGATCCAAGTATGTGGCGACATTACATTGACGTGCTGAATTCAGCATTACGTCCCGAGGAATCAGGTCTACTTGACCCCTCTCCGAATCTGAACCCCAGAAAATCATCGGGGACAGGGACGATGCTTATCGAAGTCGAACATGCGAGGAGGAGGTACGACACCACCGACACGGGAGCCACCCCGAGTAAGTCGGCCAGGACTACGCACGCGTCAACGCCAGGGAGCAGTCAGTCGACCCGGAGCACCGAACCACCCACACCGACCGCCAGCCAGTCCACTACGGGCACATGGCAAGGGCTACCGAACGCCTCCCTGGAGCTGAACTACATGGGGGGCCCTTCAGGTACATTAGCGAACTTGTCGCTTTCATGTGTCCGTACCTCGTCAACTGGATAGATGTTATTGGGGACGGTCACTGCGGATTCCATGTCATGGCTCACGCAGTATACAGTGACCAGTCTAGTTTTACTCGCCAGAGAAGGGCGTTGTGGGAGCACATCTAGTCCCCCATGTACGACAACGTGTACGTCTTCGATAACGGTCGAGAAGGTGCCATAACTCGTGTAGGTACGACGACCCCCCACCTGGTAGGAAGCGAGCATTATCTCCACGACTGCTATTTATTCGGTTTTGCCACAATAAATAACTGGGTTATATGTTGAGTATCCCAAGCCCTCGATTGCAGTACCTACTACCCATTGCGGAGCATGCCAGGTAACCATGTCCCGTTCGGCGTAATGTGGATAATGCACGTTGAACACGGGGGAGGTCACTGGCTTAGGTTGAGAATGTCAGACGATTGCCCAATGCCTCCTACACATGTCCTTTGGGAACGCGCTCAGGACAGTACTACAGTACATTATCCTTCCATTTATCAAGAACGTCGCGACAGGTGGGTCGCGGAGTGGAATGAGTACTTCCCGAGTGCGCAGATTAATCCCAACGCCCCAGGTGGTGTGAACAACTCCTTTACCTTCTAGAGTAGTAGAATTTATTTGTGTTGTGTGTTTATTTTTAAATTGTGGAGTAGTATAAATATTAGAACAGTGTTGTCGTGTATTATGTTCAAATTTCAGACCAGTATTGTATTCATTTGCAAATTTTAGTAAGCATGCGCGCTGCTGCTGTTGTTGAGGTGACTGGAAATCTCGTAACGAAAGTCCAATCTCACTAATAACAAACAACCAAACGTCCAAATCATCCGAAACGTAAAAAGAAACGAGTACTCAATACAATATGAAATCCACAACACTCCAAACATAAACAAATTACACATAAAAGGTAATCAGTCAACGGCGACCTCGTTTCCCCAGGGATCGGGGTGGGCGGTCACCCGGGTGGGGGAGAACGGGACAAAACGACTCCAACAGCTGGTCAAGGTATGCATGCCGGGCTTCCGGGTCGTCCAGAAAGTGCTAAGCTGCAGAAAAGCGTTCCATCAACGAAACTGCGACCTGAAACAAAGAGGTAGAGGTTAATATAAATAAACCCGCAGTTAAATATTGTTACATACCAAAATACAAACGTAATACCTGTTCTGATCCCCCAGCGAGTCTCGCCTACTCCTGCACCTCGGCGGCGGATGGTGGTATGATCCTCGGGTGAGAGACTCTCGTGTACCAAGCGTGGTAATCCTGAGCCACTTTCCCCAGGTAGTCCACGGGCCGCGAGAGCCTTCTCGGGTCAGCACGACTGACATAGACACTCCTCCAAGGGTGGTCCTCGTACCCCCCACCGAACTCAACAAGATGCACCCCACCCCTTTGCCTCGGTCGATGCACCCTAACCGGCGTAGGCATCGACTCGGGTACTGTCTAGACGTAGCCTAACTGTCTGATGACCCATTCTCCCTGGTAAGGCTCAACAATGTCCATAAAGCGCAGTGTCCCGTAGAAGGAAGTAGTACGATGCAACGTGTGAGCGTTCCTCACGAAAGGCTCCTAGGAGACCCGATCTGCTGTCAGTCCATCAAGTGAACGTCGGTACGCCAACAGCTTGCTCTCATGCGCCGCTGGTTTCCCGACGCCTACCTACGCACTCGCCCGTGGAGAAGTCGACATAATCGGGATTGGTGCCCCCGGCCTAAAGTCGGGGAAGTACTCATAGATCCAGACTTGAAGTAAAGTCAAACACCCGGCCAAAGTGGAGGACCCCTCCCTCGAAGCCATCCCTAAACTCTTGTACAGGTACGCCAACGTACCAACACCCACGCAATTGTTCGTCAGTGGGAAGACTGACGGACGAATACGATCACTCGACCTATCCACGAAGAGAAACTCCCCCAGCAACGTGATCAAGTAACCCTGCACAGTCTGCTCCCGGGTCCCAGTGTGCATCTTCTCATGCACGGCCCTCGCTAGTACCCCCCGTCCCCGCTCCTGTAAATGAGAAAGCCCCCTCCCCTCGCGGGTGCCTTCAACTGCGCATCATTCATCCCAAAGAAGTTCCCTACAGCGGTCATCCTATCAGCTAGACCCCCCAGTGTCTTTACGAACCACGCATGGCTCACCCTCGATAGGGAGCCCTAAGATCCTAGCGACATCGTGCAGCATAATAGTCATCTCCCCGAACGACATATGGAATGTGTTCGTATCCGGCTGCCACCTCTCGACGAATGTTTTAATGAGCGGTATGTCCAAATGGCGTAGAATGCACGCCCGTACGTAGGTGCATCAGGCCAGACTGTCGGACAACATCCACTACCTCCGGAAGTACGTCGAACGATTCCAACTCCCTCACAATCCTAGGACGGTTGTAGGTCTTCAACAGAGTCAGCTCGTGCTCTGGCTCTGACCAAAGGAGACGCGCAACATGACCCCCGAAGCTCGGGATCACCGATGGATCGATGGGACCTCCGAGACTAGGTCCCTGCAGACGCCACGAAGTGTCGCTCCGTGGACGCTGGGGGGCGCTCGAGCCCGAAATACCTACACTCCTCCGGAACGTATCTCCAGGCCCCTTCTTGTAGACAACAGCCTTACCCTTCCGCGATGTCTCGGTGTCCGTCTCCTGCTCCCTCTTCTCGGTGTGCTGCTCTGAGATGTCGTCCGCAAATGCGTGTTGCCTCTTCGTCTCATTGAACTCCATGTCCAGGTCGGTAGACTGCAACGACCTGGATGACTGTTACGTTTTATTTTGTAGTACCGCAAGCGTACGGGTATTGTAGCATACGGGTCGATCTCAGGGAGGTGAATGACTAAGTACTAGCTAATTTTTTACTCAAGTTATCTACGTAGACGGAATCGAAATGATGATTGTCTAACTAATTTTTAACAAACTAGTACGGAATGTAATATATTAAGATGAAATCAATAATAGAAAGACCTAGGGCAATGGTTCACCATTAACATGGATTATCAATGCAATCAAATGTGACACAACTTTGTCAAATTACCGTCTTGGGTGAGACTAGCATTCCAATTTTAATCAATACTTTAAATTCTCCGTCGAGACATAAAAAGCCTATCTAGCATGTTATAAATCCTATTTTCATGGCACGAATAACAAAACTAGATGCATTAAGAACCGATACTAACATGTCCCAATTATTCCAATTCACTATTCTCATGTGAAAATTCAAATCTTATTTCGGTTCTCTAAATTAAAACCCGACTCTCGTCGTAATTAAAATTGAGTAGAAATTAATCGATAAAGATACAAACTTTTAGGCATGATTCATATGAAAACATTCAACTCTCGTTGTAATGATAATCTAGACTCAAACCTAGCAATTCAAACAAATCGATCAATTATTAAGCACAACCGAAACAAACCCAATTCAATAATTCAACAAAGCGCGATTAAAATCAAAGCATCAATAACGCATATTATCGGCTCACCGAGCCCTAGATAAAAGAACTACTCACAATTCATAATCAAAATAACAATCAACAAATAAGATAAATAGTAGAGAATTAGAGAAACTTAGTCTTGATTGATGAACAAAATGATGAACGATCGTTTCTTCAAGGTCTTG
Source organism: Agrostemma githago (assembly GCA_958450325.1). Classification (NCBI taxonomy): domain Eukaryota; kingdom Viridiplantae; phylum Streptophyta; class Magnoliopsida; order Caryophyllales; family Caryophyllaceae; genus Agrostemma; species Agrostemma githago. The sequence continues at coordinate 7,118,572 of OY288250.1, read as the reverse complement.
GAATAATAAAACTAAAATGCATAAAACTAATAAAATTGCATAGGTATTGTGTTTCTAGTCTAGGAATAATCAGGTTCTTCTAATAAAAATAAGCATCACATATAAGTAGGATAGAATAGAGGGAGATCAAGAGTCATGGACGGGTAGTTATTCGCTAGTAGCGGCACATTTCGCTACTAGCGGCACTCTGAAAGCTCCACAAATTGGTAAAATTCTGATTATGCCTCTACTAGCGGCAGTTTTGCCCTTCGTCATCCGCTAGTAGCGGTACTTAAAAACTCTCAATTCTTTCTTCTTTGCTTTCCTTTGATTTTCTTCTTTTCTTTTCTTCATGTGATCTTCGATCTAACCCGGCATTCGATACATAACACCAATATAACCCGGGCATAATACAAGAATTTCTCGGCTCTTCAAAATAGCTAGAACCGTCATCAAAAATCACATATTCACTCAAACCATGTGAGATCATCGGAAATCACTCAAATATCACTATATCGCCCCAACATTAACTCTCAACACCAAAAATCCGACGATATATACTCACAATTAGTGCTAAAAATAGCACTTAACAAATTCCCCCATGCTAAACCTTTACTCGTCCTCGAGTAAACTCAAAAGGCATAAGACGATACCAATGCAAGGTCTAGCGAACTCCCTCACTCACAAAAAGTTAGCTCACAACTTCCTTCTTATATCGCCCTCACTACCTACTCCGAAATCGTCTAGCTTAGCATGGTCAACACCAAAAGATAAATCAAAGAGTCAAGTCAGTGTATGACTCCCCCATGCTAGCTCAAGAACACTCTCTAATCAAAAGCCAATAATATCAACATTAATAAACATCAATTCACAAGCATATCCAAAAACGGGGTCACAGCAACCAACGATCCCTACACACAATCCAATTCCAACACAAAATTACGACGCCAAAAAATGATCCTAATCCTAACCCTTACCTCCAAACGCCGTCTTCTTATGTCGCCGACCGCCATGATGTTTACTATTTGCCCATAGTACGGGATATTATGGCCCCTTTTCTTTCTTGCGGCTCTTTTTTTTCCTTTTTTTTTCTTTTTATTCTTTTTTTTTTTCACTTTTTTTTTCATTTTTTCTTAATCCCTCATTTTGCCTAGGCCGCCCTTTCGGGTTTTCAACCTAGCTTTTTCTTCTTATTTTTTTTATGTACTCACTTTTTCCACTCTCAACCTCAATGTTGCCTAGAACGTCTGCCCTTGCAGATTTTCATTCTAGCGAGGCCTCCCATTTTTTGCCTAAGCCGCCCTTTCGGGTTTTCGACTTAGCGGGATTTTATTCTCTTTTTTTTTTTTCCTTTTTTCTTTTTTTTTTTTTTTTGAAAATAAATATATACAAAAGTGAAATATCCCTCCCCCATGCTTGAATCGAGCAATGTCCTCAATGCGACAAAGACAAAAATAAAATAGGAAAGAGGGGACAAATCACCTATCATGAAGAATCAGAGGAGTCTCCAGAAGGTTGACGAGAGCCACTACGTGCCTCCCGACGACTGTTAATATCGCTCCTCTCAGCTGCTAACTCTGCATAAAACTGCTCCGAAGGGGAAGTGTATGTGTTAGGATGTCTAGCCGATAAAAACTTGTCGAAACCTCGACACAACTCTAGCACTTCCCGCATAGCTAACCCTTGTTCCGCCCGCCAATCATCGACCTCTAATCTCCACATGTCGGACTCCCTAGAAGATGAAAAAGCATGTGTGAATGAGGGAGAGGGTCTCTCGGTCGCATTTTCATCATCACTGCCATCCATAGCATCATCATCATTTAACATCTCATCATCATTTTCTAGAACTCGCTTCGCTACCCTTTTGTCACCCGGCTCCAAGAGAGTAAGTGGGTCACGTGGTATATATAAATCGATGGTCCTTGGCCCGGTAGGAATAGATTGCTCCGTAGAACGAGGCAATCGTAAGTAAGGTGAAGCTTTCGGACCACGTCTCCATAAAAAAATAACCACGGGCCACTGAATCTTGAAGCATAAATGTACGCTCCAATGTATCAAAATCGAGCAAATGACCTCCCGTCACCGGTGTAACTGTGCTAGGAATAGTGACTCCCAAATGGGTAAGTATTAATGTAACCATGCCACCTATGCTAATTTTTCCTTTAACGTTCTTCCTACACTTAAGGCAGCTAGATACAAACAGGTCAACCCAATCAGGCACCATCGACGCTTCGGGAATCAACACTTACAAGTAAGTCATTCCAGTTTCCCCGCACCTTCACAATTTTTTCCTTTTTCTTTTTCTTTTTTTCTTTTCCTTTTTTTTTCTTTTTTTTTTCTTTTACATAAATAAAACGGAAAAAAATACATACGTAACTTGGGTTGCCTCCCAAGAAGCGCTTGTTTAACATCATTAGCTTGATGTATGCTTTTGTAGTGTAATTCTTAAGAAGATGCAGTCAAAGCTCTTAGGAGACGATCATAAACCTGTGAATGCGACTTAGATAGCTGTGAATAACAACATGTTAAACAATAGACGACAAAGACCCAACCAAAAGATCGTAGGAACTTATCATACGTTTTTGAGGAACTATTATCATACATAAACACATCAATCCATGTTGCAGTCTTAAGTCCATCAAATTTTGTAGCATGAGATTTGGAGGATGAGACATTATCCACATTATCGCAAGGTAGAGACACAATATCATTAATAATTATCTTAGAAATTTCAGGAGGTCTACCTTTATCTGTTCCAAAACTATCACAAAGAGAAGGTGATCGACGCCAAGAAAACTCTTTCATAGTTATTGAATTATAAGAGGGCGATGAGCTTAGACAAGGTGGAGGATAAAGAAGAGGAAAAGATGGAACCAAATTAAGGGGATTATATTTGAAAGATGCATATGACGTACAACCATAAAGAGTGATATTAGAATGGTTGTGAGGAACAAATTCCTCCCTATAATCACAATCCTTAACCTCCTCGTCGGCCAAAAACCCCTCAATAGGATGGTAAATTTCACTCACACTCCTATCATGCTCAATACTATTATTTACAAGCTCACAATTATCACTAGTTTCCACATAAATATTATCTTCAACACACAAAGAAAAAGAGAAATTTGGCTTACAACCGTCACGAGATAGCCAGTCATAGAATTTCAATGCTTCATCATCGGACCTGGAAGGAAAATTTCCATTAGAAAAGTTAAGCATTGATTGTGTACAACTATTGATACCTTTCTCTATTGTTAGACATAGCTCTTCGTCGCTAAAGCCATGACCATCCAGTGAGACAAGATATTGTTTAAGTCGATCAAGGTAAGCCCAAAATTCTTCATCTTCATATTGTGGAAAACCGAGATAAAACATAATTAAAGAAAAATAACGTAGTCTAACAAATCAAAAAACTAAGCTAATATTAATCCATTACCTCCCCGGCAACGGCGCCAAAAACTTGTTACGTTTTATTTTGTAGTACCGCAAGCGTACGGGTATTGTAGCATACGGGTCGATCTCAGGGAGGTGAATGACTAAGTACTAGCTAATTTTTGACTCAAGTTATCTACGTAGACGGAATCGAAATGATGATTGTCTAACTAATTTTTAACAAACTAGTACGGAATGTAATATATTAAGATGAAATCAATAATAGAAAGACCTAGGGCAATGGTTCACCATTAACATGGATTATCAATGCAATCAAATGTGACACAACTTTGTCAAATTACCGTCTTGGGTGAGACTAGCATTCCAATTTTAATCAATACTTTAAATTCTCCGTCGAGACATAAAAAGCCTATCTAGCATGTTATAAATCCTATTTTCATGGCACGAATAACAAAACTAGATGCATTAAGAACCGATACTAACATGTCCCAATTATTCCAATTCACTATTCTCATGTGAAAATTCAAATCTTATTTCGGTTCTCTAAATTAAAACCCGACTCTCGTCGTAATTAAAATTGAGTAGAAATTAATCGATAAAGATACAAACTTTTAGGCATGATTCATATGAAAACATTCAACTCTCGTTGTAATGATAATCTAGACTCAAACCTAGCAATTCAAACAAATCGATCAATTATTAAGCACAACCGAAACAAACCCAATTCAATAATTCAACAAAGCGCGATTAAAATCAAAGCATCAATAACGCATATTATCGGCTCACCGAGCCCTAGATAAAAGAACTACTCACAATTCATAATCAAAATAACAATCAACAAATAAGATAAATAGTAGAGAATTAGAGAAACTTAGTCTTGATTGATGAACAAAATGATGAACGATCGTTTCTTCAAGGTCTTGGAATAATAAAACTAAAATGCATAAAACTAATAAAATTGCATAGGTATTGTGTTTCTAGTCTAGGAATAATCAGGTTCTTCTAATAAAAATAAGCATCACATATAAGTAGGATAGAATAGAGGGAGATCAAGAGTCATGGACGGGTAGTTATTCGCTAGTAGCGGCACATTTCGCTACTAGCGGCACTCTGAAAGCTCCACAAATTGGTAAAATTCTGATTATGCCTCTACTAGCGGCAGTTTTGCCCTTCGTCATCCGCTAGTAGCGGTACTTAAAAACTCTCAATTCTTTCTTCTTTGCTTTCCTTTGATTTTCTTCTTTTCTTTTCTTCATGTGATCTTCGATCTAACCCGGCATTCGATACATAACACCAATATAACCCGGGCATAATACAAGAATTTCTCGGCTCTTCAAAATAGCTAGAACCGTCATCAAAAATCACATATTCACTCAAACCATGTGAGATCATCGGAAATCACTCAAATATCACTATATCGCCCCAACATTGACTCTCAACACCAAAAATCCGACGATATATACTCACAATTAGTGCTAAAAATAGCACTTAACAATGACTCGGGGACACCACCGCTCGCCGTTTCCTCCAAAGAACCATCACGTGTACCGCTCGTGATACGGAAACGTGGAACAGAAATCTCCTATGTCCCCCCATGAGACGAAGACCCACCCTCCCTATACGCATCAGTCGTATGCAGCGGCTCCGTGGTCAACGATGGCTCTGGTGGGCCGGTACGTGGCGGTCGCGGCCTACCCCTAGCGCGAGTGGACGCAGTGACAACCCTACCGTCGAGCCGGCTACTCTTCCCCTTATCAGCCATCTAATTTTATAAATTCGGCACGGTGATACAACGAAACTATGTCACTTGTTAATAATAATAAGAAATTAATTTGACGTTCTCGTACTATTTTGTAAATGAAACAATGTTCGAACAATAGATATTGAGAGTTGAAATTCATATATAAAACTTATTTGAAAAATCAAATTGCTGATAACGTATATTCTTCTCAACAAAATTATTTTCAAATAATTTTGTTACCTATCTTCAATCACGGCTACATTGATATTAATTTAAGCTCACAATAACATTTACTATTTTCAAAAATATTTTGAATTTCACACGATGATAAAAGGAAAATATATTAGTTGTTAATAATAATATTAAAATTTAAAAGTAGTACTGTCATTTTTAGCTAATTTTTAACTAATTTCTTTGAATTAATGTTACCTTCGATTTGTTATCTCGATGAGGGTCGTCGATTACTTAGTTTTTTTTAGCTAAAATTAGCCTTCAAAAGAAGACTATTTTTTTAGTAAACACTAGTAACCTTAAAATTAGTACTCATTGTTATCTCAATTGGGTAGCAGATTGAAGGTGAAGAAAGTAAGCTATTAACTTTCAAAGGGTAGCCAAATTTAGCCAAAGATAACGACTACAAGTTTTTCACCTATATTGAACTTTTTCACCTATTTTTTAAGCTGAATTGATATTTTGTAGCTAAAGATCCAATATTTTTTTGATTAAAAATTTTCTCAAATATTTCAAAACCTAAATTTCAGAACATTTAGTCATGAATTTCACAGTAATAATTCTAATAATATTCATAATAATAATCCTAAACATATATACATTTTGTATAATTTCATAATAACTATTCTAAATAACAACACCCGAGTCACGATATAAACATCTACCGAAAAAAAAAATGTTACGGATATCGTAACGCATAACGTAAAACAAAAATAATAAAAAATAAAAAACGAAAACAGGCCCAGGCGCCAGAAAATGGCGTCAAGGAGACCCTCAGGACGCCATTTTCGGGCGTCGAGGAGACCCCCCAGGACGCCTTTTTTGGGCGTCGAGAGGACCCCCCAGACGCCATTTTCCGGCGTCGAGGTCGATTTCCAGCAGCCCAAAACCCAGAAAACGCGCCCTCTCCGCAGAAATCGATCCCAATGTCACCCAAACCGATACCAAAATCGAATATAGAAAACAATTACTACTCGAATCGGGTATTACATGGATTAATCAAGCAAAAAGTAGCTACGGGGAACCTAAACTATCAACCTAATACTAATTATATTCAAACTAATCGACCTAAAATAATCAAATACAAACTAAAAGGTAATACAAAATAGATAGATGTACTTACTTGACTACGGATTTGGAGTGGTAGCGGTTTTATATTTTAAAAGCGATTATTTAAGGAATTATTTAAGAGAAAGAGAAAGAAGTGAAAGTGAATTGTGAGGAGAAGGGGGTTTATATAGAAATTTCCTAAACATATTCCCGGTTTGCATTGAGACACGTGTCTCGAAAATCGTTCAAAAATTTCAAAAAACCGTAATTTTAAATGAGTCGGGAAATAATAATAACATTAATTAGGAAACTTAATTAAATCCATTAATCACAATTATAGAAGGGTAAATGAGTTACGTTGAGACACGTCTCTTCACAAAACCGTTCAAAATTACAAAAACCGTGATTTTTATTTAGTCGGGAAATAATAATTATACTTAATTAATATCACTAATCACAATTATGGAAGGGTAAAAGAGTAAATTCACGTATAAAGCGCCGACGACCTGGCTGAAATGCCGACGACGAAATGTAGTAGGAAATTAGGTTAATTTCAAAATTATTTTCTCAAATCAAAATATAAATATGAAAAATATTTTTAAAAAATGAATTGCTAAATCTACATTTATTTCGTATAAACAATCAATTAAAAATTAAACTTCTATATGTACCGTGGTGGACAAAGGGTCTATACTAGTAAGCTAATAAGTAAATGGGATGAGTGTGATTTAAGTAGAGAAATAAAGAGAGAAAATAATTTTTCAGTTCATTATACCATGCGCGAGGGACCGAAAGGTCATGACGTAATTAGAGTTCGAGATACTGAGAGCTGCCAGGATTCGAACTTGTGAAGTTCACTCATGTTGACTCTAATATCATATTAGATGAACCAACTTAACCACAGCTACTACATTTCGTCGTCGGCATTTCAGCCACGTCGTCGATGCTTTATACGTGAATTTACTCTTTTGCCCTTCTTTAATTATGATTAATAATATTAATTATTTTACTTAATTAATCTAATTAATATTTCCCGACTACTTTAAAATTACGGTTTCGATAATTTTTGACGGTTTTTGAGACACGTGTCTCAATAAAGCTGGGGAATTTTTATATTTTGTAAATGATTTTATTTAGGTCGATTAATTTCATTATAATTGTGATTAGATTGATAGTTTAATCTCCCCGTAGCTAGTATGTGGTTAAGTAATCAATGAATTATTCGATTTTAGTTGTTACGGTTTGACGTATTCGATTTTATACGTCCCGATCATTGATTTCCGTACGAAAAATTATTAAAAAAGGACACGAAAAATATGCCGGACATCCAAAACTGACGCCTATGGGGCCTGTTGTGAGTATGTGAGTTTCGACGCCCAGCGGGCCCCATGGGCACCCAAAACCGACGCCCATCGGGCCCTATGGGCGCCGAAAACCCACGCCCAACAGGCCCAGATGCAAAATTACAGAAATTACCAAGGCTCAAACCCACAACCTCTCGAACACAAATGAGCCTCTTTACCACTGAACCAATTGAACATTGTTTATAAACCTTAGTAAAATATTATCTATATTTGATTCTAAGAACCCCCTAAAATCGCCTATTAATACAATTTTAATATTATTAATGTAGACACCCACATTTTGACCGCCAAGTGTCTATAGCAGTTTCCAAAAAACACCCGATGATGATCGGACACAAACGTGTTTCTACGCGCTCGGATATGGGCTCGAAAAAATTAGTTGCTGGCTTAAGCATTTATAGAGTACAAATCTCACAAAACCGACCTCAAATTCAGGCCCAGTAGGTCGTTTCCAATCAAATAAGACTAATTTGGGTCAAAACCGACACCGGAAATAAAACCGACTTTTAGCGATTGGGTCAAACCCCGGTCAAAGCCGTTTCCGAGACGTAAAAAATATCCACTCCAACATCAAAAGCCCAATCTAAATACAAGACCCACAAAAATATTCAAACCGTGGTCCGAAGCCCGGACCACTCGCTCCAGCTGACCCACTCGATCGAGTGTCAGCTGACTCGATTGAGTGGGCCCTGTAACAAGCCCGACTGCGATTGATTGGGCCACTCGACCGAGTCAGGGGGCTACTCGGTCGAGTAACCCTAGACGGGGTGCATAGCCAATGCCTATATAAGCACCCTCATGCATGCAACTTTTGACACTTTACACACATCTCATACAACCCTAATCAACCCTAATCTCACACTTTCAAAAACCCTAACTCTAGCATCTAGGAATCAAAACCTTAAACCACCATAACTTAACTTACATTAACCTCGATTCTCCCGTGCTAAAGCCACAACTAACGAGATCTATCCGAGACTAAGAAACATGTAGGTTGAGGGTGCAAAATCCCGTTCTTCTCTTTTCCCTTCTTCTCCTTGTCCGTCCGTCGCGTCGTCGTCCTTTTTTTTAGTTTTTTTATTTTGTTATCGCGTCCCTAATGTCGATAGTATTATTAGTATAAAATATTAAAATACTTGTGAATTTGTATCGAGTACGAATGATGACGGGATAAGGAAATCCGAATATACAAGGGTGTTTCACCCGATGTTGCCGGTCGCTTATCCCGACACCCTTAGCGCTTGATTATTGAAGCAAGTCAAAGTAAATAATAGCTTTTTATTTCGTTCGCATTGTCGTCAATCGCATATTTCATCGATTTCAAAACTATTTTCGAATCAAACACCTTTTTTTAATTAAGGTCGAAACTCGTTGACGCGGATCCGACATCATACAATCCGTAAGGATTTATTACGATGTCGGGAAGCCGAGGGAATCAAATCGAGTCCGTTTTAATTAAAGTAATCACAAAGCGTCGATCTATTAGATTCGGTGCCAACTCAATAGTTGGATGTCGAATCTAAACGATTTAGTCAAATAATTTAACTAACACGATTTTCGTTGATGCTAAAATAGTTGTCATCTAATTCGTTAGAATTAATTATGACACTATAAACGCGGAGAAAATCTATATCGTTTTAGTTAATCTAAACGACTTATAGCATTTTTTCAAGTTTCACTCTAATATTTGATATCGATTCAATAATCGAATATCGGATATGACGAGTATCAAAGTCCGAATCGAGCATAAATCTTACGATATTTATGCCCGATTCAAAAAAAATCATCGAATTATCAAAATCAAAAAACAATTTCGAAATCGATAAGAATTGCAAAGCGAACCCAAGTTCGTACAGGGGGCACTCGATCGGGTGCCTAGTCCACTCGGTCGAGTGGCACCCCAAAAACGAGACATAAAGTTATTTCAACAACCACTCGGTCGAGTCTCGCAATGACTCGATCGAGTGGCCGTGCACTTGGTCGAGTTCCCTCATAACTCGATCGAGTAACGTCACGAAATCCGGGACAGAAGCTTTTCAGAGGCCCACTCGGTCGAGTCCCTCAATGACTCGGTCGAGTGGCCCTTTTATCACGTCAAACTGTGAGTCCCACAACGTGGTTTTAGTCTCGTTAATACTTTTTTATGACTTAGGTCAACACGTGTCAAATCTATCACGTGAAATATTACTTTTCAAAACCATGTATCTTCTCATTTACACCATTCCACGTCATTCTATATTTTCGCAAACCGTTATTATCGTTATACCGTTACTAACATGTTTGTTTCCATCCTTGTTGATTTATTTTCATTGTTTATTTTATTGTACTAAAATAAACCTCGCATGCTAAATATAACTTTGACGTTAGTATTAGATGCATTAAATCGACGTAGCAACCCATTCAATTTTTCGCATGCTTAGGGAAAATAATGTTTGCATATCATTTTCATCGTTTTACTAACACGCGTATTAAAACGTCATTCGATATCTTAGTAGAGGCCGCTAATGTGCAGGCGGGGTTGGGTGTTCTTTGTGAACTTCCCGACACGTACCCTCACCCCTTACTCAGAACCTCGGTTTCCGGATGCCCGAAACCGTTGGCGCACGAGAGTCATTCAATACACGATATCCGATAATGTCGGTATCGGTATCAAATGCAAAGGGACGAGCCCAATAAACTCTGACATCGGAAATGGCCATACTTTGTGCATGGCCCACTACGACATAGAGTGGGTTCGAATGGGCCCGAACTCTCACAAAGTTCGGTGGCGACTCCACTTCGATTTAAATTTCAATTCGATCCATTCTCATATGGAGATTCATTCGCCTCCCCAAACCCGTGCGTGGCCGCGTCGGGGTGGACCTATGTCATGTCCACAATTAATAATATTAGTGTTGTTGTGCGTGGGGGAGGATATATAATATAACATAATCCGTAACATAATAAAATGACGGTTTTCAAAAAAAAAAACCGTTTCATTATCGAGTTTCATTAACATGATTAAACTTTTTAATTTCATTAACAAAGTTAGTGAATGTAATTAGGGAAGGACGTTGTTGACTTTTCACATTAAAAAGAGCCGACAACCTAATTTCTAGAAAAGTCGGGTTTCTAGAAAAGTCGGGTTTATCTAAAGAAAAGACGCTTTTTTTGTTAAGTGAGAGAAAATAAAATTAAATATGGTGAGTGAAGTTTGAGTGGATATATAATAACTTAATAAGGACAAGATAATAACGGAACGGTTTGAAAAATTAAAAACCGCTTCATTAACGAGTTTCAATAACTAATCTAACTTCTAAAATTACATAACATTAGTTAACTAATCTAATTAAGGCAAGGGCAAGATCGTCTTTTACATTAAAAAGCGCCGACGACGTGGCTGAAATGCCGACGACGAAAAATAGCACTCAACCACAACCTTAAGATGATGGTTGAAACCCAACTATTATCTTTATATTCTATTAGGCACCACTAGACCTGTCAAAAACTGACCCGACCCGAAAACCCGACCCGAAACCGCCCGAAAAAAAAAACCCGAAAAAACCCGCCCAAAAATGACCGAAACCCGAAGTGACCCGACCCGATAATAACCCGAATATATTGGGTCAAAACCCGCCCGAACCCGTTACCCGCCCGAAAATAGATAAATTAAAAAAATATTACTATTATACAATAAAGTTTCTCAAAAACACTAAGAAATATTTTTTTTTCTCAAAATTTTAAGATATAATATTTATATATACATCTTTAAAATCATATTTTTATCACATGATTATTATAATGAGAAAAAAATCAATAAATCGTGTCAAAGTTCGTCATATATATTCGTACTTCCTGTAGAAATAAAATATCAATGTAAATTAAAAGATATATTAAATAAAACACGTTTATTCCCACTAATATTATATATTAAATGAGATGAGTAAGAAAATTAAGAATAAAATTGTATTTATGATTAAAAAAAAGGAAAGAAAATTAATGTTTTTAAAGTGCGTTAATAACCCGTATTTGACCCGAACCCGACCCGAAACCCGTATAAACCCGACCCGTATAAAACCCGTATTTTTCAAACCCGAAATACACCTGACCCGTATTTTACCCGAACCCGAAATGACCGAACCCGAAACCCGACCGCCCGACCCGTTTGACAGGTCTAGTACCACCAATTCTCGTCGGAGAAGACTTGTTAGTCGCTGAGCTCACCAACTCCCGAAACGACAACCCCACTGCTGCAATTTAGGGTTTGTCATATGATTTAAGGTTTTGTTGGTTTTGTTGAATTTCTTCTTTTTTGTTCCAGAAGCTATTTCCCTCGTATCTAGTCGTTAATTGAAGCTTTTTGCTACGGATTATTTGTCAGTTAATTATCACAACAGTTGTTCTATTGATTATTTAGCTAGATTCCAAGCATTGTGATTCCATTATCACTTATCATGACATCTAACTAGGCTATGTGTCCAGAGGAGTATGCAGTCTTTTGGAGTTATCAACCAAGAAGGTGTGAAGTGTGCTGAAGCTCGTGCTCATTCTACTGCTCGTTGCCAACACGCTGATCTCGGACATTGTGATCTAATTTTTTTTAGTCTACCATCAGAATATTTTATCTTTATGTTCTACTATGTTGTATTTCGATTCCTAAACAATAGAGAGCAGACCTTAATGGTCAATGCTCTAAATTTGTTTTAGGATGGATTTATTTTACCGTTGGCAAAAAAAATAAAAAAAAAAATTAAATAAATAAATAAAAAACTAGGCTATGTGTCAAATTATATACTCCGGAGTATGTGGGTATATACCGTACAATATTGAATACTTTGCATTTCTGGTTTTTATAATCCAACTATCCAAGCGATCCTAGTAATGGCCGCTAATTACGTACAGACGGAGTTAAGTGTCCAATTTAATACCCTTACACCATACTCAATATCTTTAAATGTCCGAACTATCAAATACGAGGGTCATTTAATAAAACGAGTCTAAAGGGATGAATCCCAAAATGTTTTTGCTCTAAGGTCAAACCTTGAATTCTGCTTGGTTAACCTAAACACAAGTGAATTTGAACGGATTTGAACGTCCACAAAGTTTGGTACAATTGGAGATCAATTGTAACACAGGTTGATAACCAAAACACGCATGCGCGCAGGTGACGTTATCCACATGAATGAAAGATCACATGCAAAATTTCAGTTTTGGCGATTAACGAAGCAAAATACTACTCCACAAACCATCTTCTTTGATCTTAAGCCTAAGAGTAAAGTTAAATTGTGTTATACTCTTTAGTCTTTACTACAAAAACGTTTACCCTAAATTTATATTTTATAGGATCTAATTAAATACTCTGAAGAGAAACGTGTTCAACCGGATTCGATTGAGTGTGAAAATCGTTTTTCATTTCTATTCCTTAGTACCGCAACTACAACACGTGTCCTTGTTTGTGATTTTTCTAGTATTAAACTAACATTTGGTTTAGCATAAGTAGACGTGCTAGCGAGGATTAACCTCATTGTAAGTGGTTCGATCCTTACTTAAGGTTTACGAGTGGTTTTAGATAGTGAATACGGTCTTATAAAGTGTTCGTCTGAGTGTTTCAATTACGACGGTCAGAACTCGTCCACCACCATCGGCCATCCCTTCAACTTTCTTCATGACAATCGTCACTTATGTACTTCTCATAATCGCCATTCGTCACCGTGACTGTCACTCTCACCACTTCATATATGCTACAGGGTATACCGTATACATGAGGAACTTGTTTTAGAAAATACATTCAACATTCAAGGCTTTCAAATCTATACATCACTTTTTAATTGATTAGAATCCTTTTACCTTGTTCGACTCAACTCCTTTACAAATGAAGAACCGATCAACATTCACACCATGACCGCCACCTCCGTTGTGCAGTGTTACAAATTAAGAATCGATCAACATTCACAGGAACTATTCTAGGACTTTGATCCGAGCCTGCAGGTAGGTGAACCTATCATATACAGGTGTATTGAGATACCTCGTACGTTTCTGCAGTAGTATATAATCACTTAGAACGTGCCAAGGTTCTGGAAGTAATCGGTTCTTCGCCTTAGGCAAGACTTGGAAGAGGAATGTCGATTAATCGTTCCATGGTTTGAAGTTGATCATACGGAGCAATCTGCAATGAGAATAGAGACGATAGTACATCAAGAGGTTGTGCTCTGAGACGACTGAGGTAGATCCTAGTCTATGTCTTGGATTAAAAACGTCGTTTTTGACTTTTCAAGTGAAGCTAATTAACCAACATCTGCTTGAAAACGGCTTTTAAAAGCATATAAATGGTGTAAATTCAGGTCTAAAAGGTAACATGAGAAGATAGAACACAATACTGCTTACCTGGCTAAACCCATCTGGCCACGTTATTTGTACAGCATAATTACCCATGGGTCGGATTTCTTCGGGTTGGATATCTTCTGGAATGTCAGTGTACTGTAGCTTTTGCTCCCCCGTCCATTCATCCTGTTGAAATAGATGTATGAGACAGTCCAATCAATGGCCAAGGGAGACAGGGCAAAGAGGGGTCGAAGGGGGGATACACCCATGACAAAATTTCGAAGAACTGCTATTTTCCATCAAAATTGAAGAAATTATTGATCTATACACACGCTATTTTATTGAAGTAGTCTTATCATGCTTCACTATTGAATTAACCTCCGTTTCAGTATTAACCTTTACTGTCAATTTTCCTAAATAAATAGTGATCAAATGTGAAGTATATCTATGTTTGCTTTACTAAAGCAACTACCATTAATAATACTCTACAAGTCTGAAAATTGAAGGTATGATTTAGCATACCACGCTCTGAGCAGACCGGTCATTTCGTCTCACAGTTGCGGGATGAAGAAAGAACTCCTCGTCGGAATCAGGTACCTTCACTCGTATCGCCTTAAATGATTTTTCATAGCTGACAGCAGTCGAGACTGAAAACAAAAATAACAGTCCTCAAGTAGCTCAACTAGAATACCAAACAAATCTTGTGAAGTTCTCATTTCGTATTCACTTGTCACTCAGAAGTTAGGTCTTTTTTTTTTGCGCTTCTTATTTATTTTATTTAATTTTAACCAACCACAAATGACATTGTCGTAAAAATAAAAAAGGCCAACTAATGCATTTTTCAATACAGTTTTCATTATGGCTGGTTCACTCAGAACTTCTGAATGATACTTACCATAGAGGTAAGGTTACGTATGCTCGACCCTTTTGCAGTCTACACCATCATGTACAAGAGCCTCTGATGCACTAGCCACTAGAACAATATTATTGTTGTTTTAATCTCAATTACTTCCTCTGATTCAAAAGTAACGAGTACATTTTTCCTTTGGGATTGATTCAGAAATACCTTCCATTTCCTTGGTAAGGTCATTTGCATGTAGACCACTTGCATTGCCATTTCGTTAAACTACACAACTACCACCTATTAATCTCATGTAATCCAACCTACTTACGTGGGCATTCCAGAGTTTCATACGAACAGCGTTATGCGACCAGCTTCCTTATACTGTACCCCTCTTAAAGATTCTACAAGTCTGAAAATTAAGTGTATGTCTGCAACGGACAGAGTACCACTTACAGTACACAACTATATGCAAAAGGATGAGAAAGTGAGGAGAACGTTAAGCGAACCTTGCTGTCTGATCTTGGCACATTGCTGTACAACACAAACTCCAAGTTCCTGAAATGTTTTGGCCACATCTCCCAGAGGATCTGCTACCACTTCTGGGTTCCCGCTATCTCCAGAAGCTGACAACTAGAGTTTAATGATCAAATCATCAGTGTTCCTCTATGCATGCCATGGAAGAATTTAGAAAAAAATAACTCAGATTGCATACAGTTGGTCTTATTGGCAGCTCAAATAGATGTGGGATTCCAAACTGTTGAACAACCTGTGAAAACATTGGCCAGCCTGACTAAGTCAGTTCCTCTTCTATCCAAAGTTGAAAAAAAATACAGAATTTGCAAAACTCAAATATCGATGCAGGAAATAAAAAAAATGACGATGAGCTTCGTGCCTGTGAGCCTGAACCTTGACCAAATGGATAGTAACGCTTTCCATCCGCATCAAAATGACACATATTCTCCACAACAGCAACACATGGCACCTGGTCATAGAAAGGTACAGTTCATTAGCAAAATATCTCAATATCCAGCTTCAGTGACGGAACTCATGTATGAGAGAATCTCAAATGTCAGGTCATTTACGTCAGGTACTGATCAAGCACAATCAAAAGGCAGTAATCAAACCTTGAGCTTTGAAAACATGCGAACTCCTTTGGCAACATCGATAAATGCTAGTTTCTGAGGAGTCGTGACAATGACTGCAGCTGTTAACGGAACAACCTGGCAAGAAAATTAGTTTCAAAGAACTTGAAATCTGAAACGAGGATTGTGGCTTCTACGAAAACAAACAAATGGAATTGAAGATAGTCACTTCACAAAAAGTTTTAAAAAAAAATCCTATTATCTCAAACCTGACATAAAGTTAGCTGGATGTCGCCAGTTCCCGGTGGCATGTCAATGACGAGATAATCAAGTTCTCCCCTGTACATATGTAATCACAAATAATAAGACATTACTCACATTGCTACACGGTTAAATAGTTAGTGTCCCGACTGGCCGAATTCCTTAAAAAAAAAAGTGAGTTCATTTTTGTAATAGGTAGAAACAGTGGGAGTAACAAATGCAAGAAATCCCCAAAAGGACAACGTCAAAACACTTGCGATAGAAACGTACACCCAACTGGCCGAATTCCTTAATATACATAAGAAATACTCCGTAGTACATAATACTGTTCTACGTGAAACCAGCCAATTAACCATGCAATAAATTAAACGAGGAGATAATAAGAATATTGGTCACTCCCACATGAGAAACTTAGTCATACAAAGCTAACTGCATAAGATATACTCTGCAACAACAACAAAAAAACAAGAACTTGAAAAACACCCGCTCTGTATCTTGGTGCAAAAGCAAGAAACCGATATACAAGTTACGTGGTATGAATAAGCACAGGTGCTAAGAAAGCCATTCACTGATAATTTACGAGTCCACGAAGAAAAGAAAGGGCAACAAATAGTAGTAATAGATTTCTGTACCACTCAGTTGTAGTAAGCAGCTGGTCAATAACGCCAGATACCATTGGGCCTCGCATAATTGCACGTCCTTGACCAGCAAATCCAAATGATACCAGCTTGACACCCATGTATTCAGTCGGGATTATGGTTCGGGTCTCTGCTCTCTGGTCAACCAAATCACATTATCCAGTATTTAAAATAAACACAGCTAAATAATAGTTCAAAGACATTGTTATCACCATTTCCAATATCCGATTTTCGGGTGAGACCATGGTTGGCAAACTGGGACCATAGATATCAGCATCAAATATACCAACTCTAGCACCCATTCCAGCAAGTGTATAAGCAAGATTTACAGCAACTGTTGATTTCCCTACACCTCCCTGCAATTAGAAAGGTAGTGATGAAGTAAGATCCTAAACTTATAATTGCTGGTTGTAGTGCCAGGATGAGCCAGAGTAATTATTATGCTTCATATGATGAAACTGGAGACTTTCTTTCAAGCTTCACACTGATACAACCACTAAACAATTCAGCGGGCAAAGGGTTAATACTAGTTGATCTAAATCAACTTTAGCCGATGTCTTGAGTTTGAGTCTTGAACATCCAGCCGTGTTAAAACGGAAGAGTGGCAGAATTGTCACTGACTCACTGTGTGATCCTATGACTCCTACCTAGCTCAAATCTAGACTATATTAGATGTTCCATACCAAAAGAAAATGGAGAAAGAAAAAAGGTTGCAAAACTGAAGATCGTACAGCAATTACTTAAACCGATAAAATGAAAAAGGCAGGTTATAGGTTACATAATCATTTTATGTTGGACAATGGTTCTTTAATTGAGCAAGGAAGTCTTACCTTGCAACTAGAAACAGCTATTATATTTGAGATTGTCCTCAATCCCTTTGGAAGGTCTCCGGCGAAAACAGGTTTAGCTGGTTGGGCTGACATGGTAACATTCACTTTTTTCACCCAGGGTAGCATCGATACCACTTCGTTCGCTCTCTGTTCAAACTGCACGATAGAAAACAGTTCAGAGCCCTGATCAAAATACTTGCAATCACTAGCATACTTCAAATTTCATGCATTAGGGTTGGATCAAGGTTGAACTGTTGTAGTTAGAGGGCAACGGCAATCACCAAGGACATCCAAGAAGAATCATAAATGAAGAAGCAAGACATAAATATGAAAGCTCTCTAATACTCTGTAGACAAATGGAAACGTATTCTATAATTAACAGGTAAGGTAATCAACTATAGGGTACTATTTGAGCACTAATCCACCATCCTACTAAATAATACTCGTAATCATCATCAATAACACTGCACTACCTCAAGGAATAATCCCTACAAATGACAGATTGGATTAAGCAGCCTTACGTCTTTACCCCGTGTTAAGCAACATAAAAAGATGACACATGATGAAACCCATTCAAAATACGCATTTAAACGAGCAAGTCTTCTTGCTTTATTCCATCGTAGTCCAGAACGGAAGAAAAAGACTTTGCACAAGTTGCATCCAATTAAAATTGTCACCATGAAGAAAAAAGTCGATAAAAACAAACATCATCCATGATCAATATTCAAAGTATATATTGGCAATACCATGTCTTTTACTGGACAAGCAGGTGTTGTAAGCTCCAAGCGAAATGACACCTGAAATACGACAGTTTCAAAAAGCTTAGGAGCTAGTAATAGCTATTAAGTGGTCACAGTGATATGAAAAACTCAGCTTTCAGGATTACCTCTCCAAGACCATCAGCAATTTGAAGATCCTTAACAAAGCCACATGAAACAATGTCAGTCCCAAAGTCAGGATCTATAATCTGAGACAATGCTTTCAGGACTTCGCTTTCAGCTGCTTTGGTTGAAGATGATGAAGTTCCAACTGTATTATAAGGGGTAAGACAGATTTCCGCATTAACGACAACATTAAAAGCTAAGAGATAATGTTACATGGACTAGTACAATGACGTGCAAAGTTACGCATCAGAGACAGATCCTATGAACTTGGTCAATGATGAGGATGGTGGGAGTAAACTGAAATACAAAAGCTACCTTTACTGTTCCACAGTATAATTGAATGCATTTTTTGGTAAGCATTTGAACAGGTGGAGGAAAGAATAAAAGCGTAAAATATAGTAACAACAGCTCAACTCATCTTCTGATGTCCCTGTTTCTGGATACTTGTTCAGACACGATCAATTAGCAATGGAAAAGATTATTAGCTTTCAAGATTTTTCATGATGGTCTTGAAAGACTTTTGCCATATCCGAACAACAACAAAACTGCAACCAGATGCAAAATTTATTTTTCTTCACCACTTCAGTTTCTTGTGATTTTCCATAGTTGAGGCCTAGATATATATAGAAGTAGTCGAACCCTTGTCTCTGAGTGTTGAACGTGCGACATGTGTTATGTGTATGCAAGGTAATATGGAGACTAAGAGTAACAAAAACTGGTTATACACTTCATTCATAGTCACAACATATTGCACTTTCCATTTATGAGACAGCCAACTTCTTATTGCATTAAGCAGCAGATTACCTCACCAGGTTGATAAATAAAAATCATTGTTATGTGCTTCGCTGTTCAAGCATCAAATTCTAAAGTACTCACTCCATTCAATTCTAAGAATTTTATTTGGCTTTGAAATGTTATTCGCAACTAAAGAGAATTTTGAAAGTTTTAAAGAGTATCATTATAAATTTAATGCAAACCGTCTTTTAATAGACCTGCTCGTTAGCGATATTCCGGGATTTTAATCACAATTTCTCAATTATGGCATAAAATAAGTCATCCACCAAAATCAAACTGCAAAAAGAGAGCATCTGGGTAGTTACTGAATACAAAAAAGAATGTGAATTCATATTTGTGACGACACTATGCATCGTAAATCATAAGACAGGTGAATTACATACCAAATGACGTTACAAGTTGTCCAAGAAAAGTCAAATGTTTTGTGTTTGTTAACACGATACAGTAATATTTGACTCGTTAGAAGGTTAAAACAAATGCTCCATCTTAAGCAAAGCAAGAGTAGGCAGAAAAGAATAGTGATAGCAAGTTAAGCAATTACCTTCAACAGAAGCAGCTTTAGTTCTGATTGAACCAAAATGAAGTTGATTAGGCGTAGGCATCATTACTGAGCATGTTGATTTTATCTGCCTTTGCTGCTGAACCCATACCCACCCACTTAATCTCATCCCTTCATCAGAAAAACCCACAATAAAATATGACAACTTCTTCACTTCTCAGCAAAACATACACATCTAAATTGAACAAAAAAGAAAGAAAGAAAGAAAGTAAGTTACCATATTTGTTGTGTTTACAGTTTCTGGAGGGTTGAAAAGAGAGGTTTGAAGGGATTGGTGCATGAAGTAATTGCATTGTAGTATTTGTGGGTAACAAAATAAATGAAGTAAAGATGATGATGATGATGATGATGATGAGTTAAGTTATGGAGTTGAGCTTCGAAGCTGGGATTTTGAGTGTTGCTGTTGCGTCATCCGAAAATCTAATCCTTTCTTTCTTTCTTTCTGGTGAAACGGTGTCGTTGGATTGTTCGTTGTGTTTTGGGATATGGACCGTTAAACCATGCCCTGGCCCTACCGCGCCCTTTTGTGGCTAACATACCACACCACACCACACTCTTCTCATCCGGCCAAATGCCAAGTTTCCATTTCCTTTCATATCTTTACATTTTACAAACTTGATACTCAAATATAGAAGTTTGGAGTTGAGACATTTTGAAAAGTTGAATCTGAGATATTTTGAAATTTTAAATTATAAATATATGGTAATCATTTTAATTTCACCTTTATTTCATAATAATTCTTCTTTTCTCGAGCAAATCACGTTGAAAAATACTTCTTTTAATGTCTCCTATCGGCTATCGCTGGTCTTTGGGATCAAATAATAAGTAATGGTGAGCTCTATTGCTAAGGGTCAGGCCATCAAGGGCTATTGGCCTATTGTCATTGCTTCTGGCTCACATTCTAGGCAAGTATTCTCTCCATTCAATTTCACTCTTCATTTTCTTTTTTCGATACTATTCATAACCAAAGAAAATCTTCAAAATTATCAACAATCTATAAGTGAGAATATAGTCATTTGAAATTTTGTTTGATTTATCTTTACGAGTACATTAATAATATCAAATTTTTATAATTTTCATAAATTTAAAGTGAAAGATATTGATGATGTAAAACATGTTTCGACAGATGTGTCAAAAATAGTTTTAGAAAAATGTACACTTATTAAGAAACAGTTGAGTGGGTCATTAATCATTACTAGAATAGATCTCATGGAATTGCATGATTTTTAAATTAATGGTATAATATTAATAATTATTTCCTCCGGACACTATTTTTTAGTCCATTTTATTAAAATACTCCTCACATATATTGAGATAGTGGAGTAAAAAATAGTGTCCGGAGGGAGTAATAATTAAAATTAAGATGTTACTGTAATAATTTATGACTCGTATAACTTAGTGTTTAATATAAACGTTAATGTTATACTCCTTTCCATCCATTTCCATCCATTCAATTATTTACATAGACCCACCATTTTTCCTTACAAAAACGGTCACACGTAAAGAATTGAATGAATGAGAGAGAATAATTGTTATGTTGTGCCTGGGCCCGACTTGATCTCCCTCTCGCTGTGGAGGCTCGTGAAAAGCTTCAAAATTTCTCCAAAAATGGTTTTGATCTTTGTGCATGGCACCCTCACAGTCACAGGCCAGAGGGGCATGAAAACTAGTGTTCATTTAATTGCAAATGCCGAGACTTTAAATATTGTTCAAATCCCAGTAATTTCCTTTAAACTACGTACCTTGCTTTAGTTGGTTTCCCAAGCCATAGACCCTTAACTACTCCATTATAAATACCTTTCTTTTCTTCCTTAATCTATCATACATACATTCATCAAACATACTCACAGAGTAACAGATAATACTACACTTGATTGCAATTCAGCAACATGCCACCAAAACAGGAGGTAAGGAGCAGGCATCAGAAGGCACCTTCTGCCGGGTCGATGTCCAACACCCGAAAGGCATTGACGACACGCGGCAAGCCCTCCACTTCCTCAAACCCCCGTGACGTGGCAATGCTTGATGAACCGACCTATTCCACAGGCGGGCCGAACAAGTCACTGCAACTACACAAGATCGTAACGGAGCATCAAAGGAATCCAGAGGCCATGTCTCATCAGCAGCTTTTAGCTTTATTCAGAGAGTTGGCTGAGGCTACCTTTGAGGCTTTTACTCCTCCATCTTCGCATTAAGGTTCTTGTAATAATGGAGATTACTCATTCATGTAACAATGCCACACCAATCCAATTTCTTTGAGTTTATGTTTTTTTTTCTTTCTTACACTAAACTTGGCTTATTTCACAATTAACTACCCAAATCATACAGAGTAAATTTTGTCAAAACAATGACATGAAAAGGTTAGAAAAGCGATGATTTACGACTTGAATTAAGTAAACAAAGGATCTGCGTCCATCATTCGCAAGTAGATCAATTTGTGCTTGTCATTTTTAAGTGCTAGGAAAGTATCAGCATGTTTCACATCATTCAAGTATTTCAGAGCTGATATGAAGTACCTGTCACCCTTTTTATCGGCCACTTCCAATGTAGTCAATTCATCGCTGATCATTTGCGGCTTAGATGGCCTATTTGATAAATCAATACCAGCACTTGACAATAGTTGCACAATAGTATCAAAAGCACTTAGCCTTCGCTTCAATTCACTTGAACTTACCGTATCTTCACCTTTTTGTTTCCAAGAGGTTTTCCGTGCAACTGTCCATGGTGATGATTTACTTTCATCACCTGAGAGAGTATCTCCACCATCACGGTGATCATCGTCATTATCTCCATAACCTTCATTGATCTCTTGTATCGGTGTAGTTAAGCATGAAGGTCGTCGTTTTCCCATTACAACACGATGAACAGCTGTACCACCAAATAACTTACGGAGCTCATCAGCGTTTGCCAAATTCTGTTTAAACAGCTTTAAACCATACTTTGCATTCCGCTGTAAAATACAGATTCTCATTTAAACAAAGTAGAGTATTTAACAAATTCAAAACGCACCAATGCACTATTATAAACTAGTTACTCAGCGGGCAATAATTTGACCTGTTTAAATGAGTTGTATTGCTCCAAACTCCTCTCTTCAACATCGACGTCTTTGGTTACAGGATTGTATGTAACTCCGGTTAAAGAATGGAATTCCTGAGAAGCCCTGAATTTGTGTTTGATAGCGAAATAATGGTTGCTTGCTTGCTTAGCATTGACACAAGTTCCTATTTGTGTACTAAAAATCTTGGCAACTTTTACCCAATCAAATTTGAAACCTCCTCCTCGCCCTCCCCCTCCCCCTCCCCCTCGATCTTTTTCTTCAATTAGAATTAGCAGTAACTTGTTTGTATTAGCATCGTCCCAATTCATCCTTCCCATTATAATCTGACCTAGCTAAGCAATACAAGTCGATGTCCACGAATATATCATGAACAAGAAGAGCAGTTAAAACATTATGATTAATAATAATGAGAGTACGACGAGTTATCCGTCTTAAATTATAACGGGTCAAATAATACTCCACTTGAATGGATACACTACCTTTAATCTTTCGTAAGCTTTTTGTTTTTTGTTTTTTTTTTTACAACTACTTGCCCAGCCATGCACTTACGACGGTTACAAACAAGAATTTGGCTAATAATAGTAATAGGCAATGGAGGGAGGGAAAATGTGAATCTGCGGAATGAATAGAAGTAGTTGCATAATTGTATTGGTCCGAAATCAAACACATACTCCCTAATTCATAATTGTAATTGTATACTCTGTCCGTCCCACTGAGATTGTCACGTTTCATTAAAATACTCCTCACATATAATAGGGAGGTGGGACAATCTTTTAGAGACAGAGGGAGTATGATGGAAAGATTACGACAACCTAGAAGAAAATGTAGGCATTGCATTAGGGAGCAATGCAAGAAAATGGAAAGCAAGGATGTACCTGATGCTGGGAACGGAGGATAGAAGATGGAGAATCGGCAACGGTGAGTGAGAACTCAGAACAGTTGTGACTTGTCAAAACTGAAAACTCAAAAGTCACGAGTAACATTTTGTTGATATATACATTAAGGGGCAGTTTGGTATGAGGTATTCAGGAAAGGGAAAGGAAATCAAAGTTCACGATTCCCTTTGTTTGGGTTTATTTAGCCAAATCAATCGTTCTCTTTCCCCCTCTCTTTCCCCCAAACTCCTCTACCTTCTTACCCCACCCCCCAAGGTAATTGCATCCCCTTTCCCCCACTCACCAACCTAGTCATCACGTCACCATAACCAACAACCGCCACCATCACCACCACCACCAAAGTCCACCCACCACCATCACCACGACCACCACCACTACCAAGGCCCACCTACCACCATTACGAACACCACCATATTTTCGGATCAGGTCAAATATGAGTCGAAGTTAGGTCAAAATAATTTTGATACCTTAATTTATCAATTAAAAAGAAAATGTATTTTTTAAAATTTATCGTATTGCAGTAATCATTACTCCGTATATTTACCATATTTACAATTAAAAAAGTGTAAAAATAATACTCCTTATATTACAGGTATTTTATTATCAAAAGATACTACAAAAATTATTTTTTATTATTTTTACAATTTAGATATTAATTTATTTATTTTATCATTTTTTATTTTACATAAGTATAAATAATATGATGACACATAGCTAATGTTGAGTTTGAGTGAAAGTTGGGTGAAATTCATTCTCTCTCATTGAAACCAAACAACAACCTAAATTTGGGGTAATCTCATTCCTTTCCCTCTGTTTCCCTTTGTTGATTTCATTCCCTTTCCCTTTGATGAACCAAACGCCCCCTAATAATATACTCCGTGTATATGGGGTATTGTGTTCTCAAATCTTCTTTCTTTTAAAGAAGAGTCCATGACTTGTACTTTCACACCACCAAATCTCACCGTTTTGAATTCCTAATCCCTCGTTCAATTTGACATCTCATTGGTTGAAATAGTGGGTCACCCAAGTAAAGATTGAGACTTCTTTCAACACGGTAAAAGAAAAAGTCATTCAACATCTAATGCCATTAAATGCCCCATCTACAATTACAATGCAAATGTTGATTACACGAGAAATATGGGTCGTATTATCTAGGTTTAATTGTCAGGTTAGGTTGCAGTACGACTAAGAAACGATTTCGAATGCCTAATTTTTTTTACCGTTATTTAAGTAAAAAAAATTGATGCTAAATTTATATTTATTTAAATAGTATTATTATACTCTTTAATTATAATGTTAACATTTAAAATATTAAAATAAATTTTTAAAATTATTTAATAATCAATTTATTATCAAATGATAAAAAATGTGCTAAATTGAATATTTTTTATATTTGTAATTTAAATTATCAAAAGTGTTATTTTTTTTATTATAAATCTCAATACTTCCTCCATATTAAAATGTTTACCCCATTTTTCAATATATGCGAGGAGTATATATTACTGAAATGGGGCAAACAAAAAAAAACGGTGAGTATATAAATATTAATATTTTATTAATTTTTTTGGGGCATGTCTACTACTTTTTCGTGTTTGTATTAGTTTTACCATTTTTTTGTAACATATTTTTTGATCGTCCAGCTATTAAATATCTATATTAAAATCGAAGTATTACCTTCTAAACTTATGGCAAAACCGCCACGCGCCCACGCCTCACACGTAGTGACATGTTTACGAATTTTATCTTCACTACTACAATTACAAGGAAATAGAACACTTCTTAATTGATCTAAATAAACAAAGGAACCCGTAACTTATAAGAGATATAATTATAGAACACTTCTTAGCTTCCACAAAAGGAACTTATCTCAGGGTTCATTTGGTTCATGCGGGAACTTATTTCCTAGAGGAAGTTGCAATTCCCAGGAAGTTACTTCCCACTCCAACCTCCCGGGAATTTGAAATATTTGTTTGGTTGACATCCTGGAATTCACACTTCCCGGGAATTGAATTCCTACATCTTGTTTGGTTGGCTCGACCTAATTCCCATGATTTTGATTACACTGACTATTATGCCCTTTATTAATTAGGATTATTTAATAGCAATAATACTGACTATTGAGCATATTCCAATAATAATATCAATTACAGTTAATCCCAGAATAATACATCGAATTGGAATATTCTAATGATAATGGTACAGTTGCATATGTAACCTGCAATAGTAGGTAACTTTCCTGAAAAGTAACCTGCTACTTCAATCTATTCAATCCACACCCACCCTCCTATACCCTCCTTCATCTCCCTCATACTTAAATTCTTGTCTTCAATGGCAACTCTGCATATTTTTTTAAAAAAGTCTTGATTTCCATTACCCTCATCTCCTCATCAAATCTAATAATGGGCTCTCCATCAAAACATAAACATTGAAAAAAAAACATACTGAGCATTATCCAATGTGATCATCAATCAAACAACCGAAATTAATAATCGCCCCGTCTCTGATTAGGTTTATTTTATGGGTTTATATTTATTTGATTATTGTTTCGATTATGGTTTCTGGGTCCAATTCGGGAGTTTATGTTTATGTTTTAATAAACAGTCTACTAAGTTTTGTGAAATCTGTTTTGTCATTCACAATTGTTGTACCAAATTTATTCCTCTTATCAGGTCTAGATTTATCCTCACGGGATAGTGATAAGTAAATAGAGAGTGAAGTAAATGGTAATGGTGACAGTAGGAATTAAATTAGGCACTTAAGGGGAGGTGAACCGGTTATTCAGGTAACCGGTCCACTGTACCATTATCATTAGAATACTTCAATTCGATGTATTATTCTGGGATTAACTGTAATTGGTATTATTATTGGAATACGTCCAATAGTCAGTATTATTGCTATTAAATAACCCTATTAATTAAGGGTTTAAAAACTATGAATTAATTTTTTCAGCAACTTAATAAATATCTGAAATTGTCTTCACTGTAATATGCAGTCGTAACCAAATTACATTTTATCAACGTAAAAAATAACGAACATTAATTTATTTATTTTTAAAAAAATTCTGAGTTAACCAAAAAATAGATGAGCAGAAGCAATAAATTCTGAGTTAACCAAAAAATTTTGAGTCAAAAAAAATAATGCAGAAAAGTTGAGAGGAAGCCGTAAATGGAGAATGAGGATGAGAAATTAGGGTTAAGTGAAAAATAGATGAGTGGAGAAGGGGTAAAAAAGTCATTTGAATAATTTGGGATGTGGGAAGTGCAACTCACCGGGGGGTCGGTGACCAACTTCCCGCATCATGCAGGAATTGCAAGTGATGGGGTGAGTTTGAGTTCCCCCATTTTTTTAGTTTTAGGGTAACCAAACAACTCCCCAGGAAAGCATTTCATGGGAAGTTGCAATTCCCGGGAAGTGAGGGGGCAACCAAACGAGCCCTCAAATTATAAGAGATATATTAGGCTAGCTAATTCACCTTCTTAAGTTATTATATATGCTACAGAGCAAGTACATGGGCAAAATTTTGATAAACCCGTAATACGATCAATTCATTTCTAAGAAATTCCTTTACCAATGACGACTTCTACCCACAATCACCCAAAATATCCTCATTTTTGGCCTCTCAATTTTTACATTCTATGTTCTTTTTCGAAATTTTATGACGGGTTCTCTAATCGATAAGCACTTAACCTAACGTCAATAGGTAAAGATCTTCGTTGTTATATGAATTTGAAATCAAATGTCGCAAATAATATTCGTATTATCATTACCAAACTACACTTCCAATTTTATGTTCCTACTAACGTTCTATTATAAAAATATTCTTTCATAACTCCGTGACGTGTCAAACTAATCTTTCTTTTCAAGATTCTGTGTCGGGTTATTTAAATTACAAATACGTAACTTAACGTCACAAATAATTATATAAACACCTTCGTTTATTATCTTAATCTTTTTATCAAGTCGATAATAATATTTGTGTTGTCAATACCGATCTACATCGGATATGTTTCAGTATTACTAACTTCTGATTATTAAATCGTCCACCTAATTGTGGAATATATGTGTTGAGTATATTGAGATGGGATAATCGTTTAAATTCAGATGTTTACTATTGTTCCAAAATACAACTCTCTTTCACAATCCGTGACGTGTCACGGGTATCACACTAGTACTACCTACAATTTACGTCATTTTGCGAGAAATTAACTAATGTTTTTTAAATTTTGTCAAACACTATTAAAGTTTAGATTTTGTTTGTCGAACACTACAATTGATGCATGAATAGACTTCAGGTAGTGTTTGTCGCAAAGTGACCTAAATTGTAGGTATTGTTTGACAACATACTCTTACATATATATCGGTAGGTCTCCCGTCTTATACCTATGACAGGTCAAATAACATTCAACTTGACTATATAAAACCTTTTTTCGATTTTCTTTTACTTTTTCAAAGCCTTTTGTTTATGTCTTTATCTAAACTACTTGACCCATCATAAGTTTAAGACGGATATACCCGTCTTAAACAGAATTTGTGTGTGTATATATATATTAGCTCCATTCATATCCAATAATCTTTGATACTATTCTCAACTAAAAATTTGCCATTATTTTCTGATGTGGGAGAGCAAGTAGGAAAGAGGCAAAACTCAATTTTGTCATTATCCAAAAATCCTCCAATGATGACAAAGAAGGAGAAGAAAAGGAGTAATTATGGGTAAGGAAGGATTGAATACTTAGACGTTCAATGTCTTTCGACTTGAATTGACGTGTTAGTGAGGTGAGGCAACAACTTACTTACAACTAGTGAATATCTTTCGATTTGAATTCCTAGTTGAGACCCCCACAACACATATCATATCACCAAATAATGGTCATTCTGCGATTTCAAAGTGCAACGCCTTTAAAGTCATGCATTTACCCTGGTTCTAGTGAGAGCGAGGGTTTACACTCTCAACTAGATGGCGGTTAAACTATCACACACACACACACGTAGGTGGCATTATGTGCTTCTCAATAGCACATCTCGTACAAGCCATTAAGGACATAAGTCCAACCTTCATCACTACACACAATCCATCAAATGCATCTCAAAGTATCTCCAACATTGGCTGTGGATTGTGTATTGCCATAGGAATGTAAGCTCTATAGTATGAAGGATGTAATAATTGATAACTTTCATTGATGGTTAATATTGAATTCATACAGCAACATATTTACGTAACTAAGGTAGCTAATCAATGATTGATCATAAGGATCAATTACTAGGATATACATATCAACATGATACACTTAACTTAAATAAAGATACATGGAATATGCTACATACGGAAATGATTAAGTGTGATCAGAATCATGATCTTTATTTCCAATACGCTCCCGCAAGATGGACGAGCTTGAGGCGAGACCAATCTTGAGAAGCAAGGGATCAAGGTGGGGCCGAGAGAGAGGCTTGGTTAGGGCATCAGCAAGTTGATCGTCAGCTGAAATGTGTGTGACTCGAAGTTGTCCTTGTTCAACCTGTTGTCGCACAAAATAGAACGAGATGGCCACGTGTTTCATTCTAGAATGAAAAACGGGTTTAGCAGCATAGTGTGTGGCACTTAAATTGTCACAATAAATAACAGGAACAGATGGAATGGAGATGCCGAGCTCGCCAAGAAGGTCACGAAGCCACAGTAGTTCCGAGGTGGTATCCGCGACAGCTCTGAATTCTGCTTCGGTAGAAGATTTTGCGACTACTCGTTGTTTATGAGAAGTCCAGGAGATGGGATTACGCCCAAGATATGCAATAAACCCGGTGGTAGAGATGTAATCTGCCTTGTCACCTGCATGATCTGCATCACAGAAAGAGTGCAAGGAGAAAGAGGTGTTACGATGTAACTGTATACCTATATGAAGCGAACCTTTGAGGTATCGGAGAAGACGTTTCAAGGCTATCCAATGGGTTTCTTGCGGATTCTGCAAGAACTATGCGAGTTTGTTGACACCAAAGGCTATGTCGGGACGGGTGAGGGAGAGATATTGAAGCGAACCAACTGTGGCTCTATAAGCAGTAGGGTCAGGGAGAGTGGCGTCGGTTGTGGGTAAGAGTGGTGGGTAGGTGGCTAGAGGAGAGGTGGCTGGTTTAGAATCTAAGAGATTGTGTTTGGTTAAGATGTCAGTTATGTATTTAGACTGACAGAGATGTAGACCAAGGTTAGTGGGCGTAACTTCAACGCCAAGGAAATAGGAAGGAATCCGAGATTTTTTAAGGAGAATCGGGTAGAAAAAGAGGTAAAAAAAAATGTGGATAGGGCGGGGGTAGGAGTGCCAGTAACAATTATATCGTCTACATATACGATTAGGTAGATAATTTGAGACTTATGAGTGTAGTAAAAAAGAGAGGGATCAGATAAGGATTGAGAAAAACCAAAAGTTAAAAGATAATTTTTGAGTTCAGTATACCAAGCTCTAGGTGCTTGTTTGAGACCGTATATAGCTTTAGACAGACGACAAACGAAATTGGGGGAGGAAGAGTCTATAAAACCTGGGGGTTGACACATATAGACAGTTTCAGAGAGTGTACCTTGTAGGAAAGCATTATTAATGTCGAGGTGACGGAGGGACCAGCCGCGGGCAAGAGCAATCGTCAAGATAAGACGGATAGTAGCGGGCTTAACCACGGGACTAAAAGTTTCGGTGTAGTCAACCCCGGGACGTTGGTTAAATCCTTTAGCTACAAGGCGGGCTTTATATTTGTTAATGCTGTTATCGGGATTGTATTTTATACGGAACACCCATTTACAACCAATAACATTTTGGGTAGGAGAGGGAGGTACTAATGTCCAAGTATTGTTAGAGAAGAGAGCCGAGTATTCATCTTGCATTGCAGAATACCATTTTAGATCAGCAAGAGCCATTTTTGTGGAGGTTGGAGTGAGATGAGTAGCGGAAGTAGTAGCGAGAAGGGCGTATTTGGGGTTTGGAACACGGATATTATTCATAGAACGGGTAATTGGACGGGAAAGGGGAGCAGTAGAAGGAACAAAGTCAGTGGGTGGAGTGTCTATTTGAGTTGTTGGGTTATCATTTTGTGAGTTTGGAGTGTTATTAATGGGGGGAACTTGGGAATTAGTTTGTTGGGTATTAGTGGATGGGGAAGGGATTTGGGAATTTGAGGCAGGGGTACGTGGGGGTACAGAGGTTGTTTGGTGAGGAGTAATTAATACAGGAAGGGGACACCACTTAGTTGAGGGAGTGGAATCACGACAGAGAGTGGACGAAGGATAAACATTCTCGACAAATTTGACGTGTCGAGATGTATAAAGTTTTAGGGTGCACGGGTCTAGACAATAGTAAGCACTTTGTGTCCCGGAGTAACCAACAAAAATGCAAGGGACCGATTTGGGAGAGAGTTTGTGAGGAACGTAAGGTCGAAGCCAAGGGTAACATAGACACCCAATGCTCCGTAATTTGGGATAGTTAGGAAGGCGACCAAAGAGCATGAGATACGGAGAAGAAAATTTTAAAGTAGGTGTAGGCATCCGGTTAATAAGGTAAGTGGCGGTTACAACCGCATAAGACCAATACGTGGGAGGGAGTGAGGCGTGAGATAGGAGAGAAAGAGCGGTTTCTACAATGTGGCGATGTCTACGTTCGGTGTAGCCATTATGTTCCGGAGTATGGGGATGGGAGGTTAGGTGACCGATTCCTTCATTATTGATATCGGGAGTGAGTTTTAAGTATTCTCCGCCACTATCGGAGTAAAGTTGTAATATGGGTTTGTTAAAAAATTTCTCTACAAGAGCCCTAAATTTGTTGAATATAGGGGTAGTGTCGGATTTACGTTTCATGGGGTATATCCATGTATATTTGGTATAATGATCGACAAATATAACATAGTATTTATGACCATCGAGAGAATAAACCGGGGACGTCCATACATCCGAAAAAAGAAGATCGAGCGGAGAGGTGGATATAATAGTAGATGACGAGAAAGGAAGCTTGTGACTTTTGTTTATTGAACAAGCATTACAATTGGTATCTAGAGTATTATTATTAAACTTAAGGGAAGCAACATCATTTATTTTAGATAAAATAAGGGAGGATGGGTGGCCTAGACGATGGTGTCAAGACACCATGGAGGCGTGAAGATAGGTAGGGTGGGACGTGGGTTGGGTGAAGGGGGATTGCCACTCATAGATACCGTGATTAAGAACGCCACTAAGGAGAGCCTTGCCCGTCAACCGATCCTGAAAAGTAAAAGAATTATGTGAAAAAACAATGTTAGCATTATTATCATAACAAAATTGAGAAACCGAGATAATGTTTCGAGATATAGTAGGGACATGTAAAACATTATTAAAATTAAATTGAAAATTTTGAGTGGTGATGGAGAAAGAACCAATATTATGGATGGGAAGGGAGGATCCATCTCCAATGAAGAGGTCATCGTTGCCATCATATGGAGCGTGGATGGCAAGGTTGGCTAAGTCTTGGGTGACGTGGTGGGAAGCACCACTATCAATCAACCAAGAAGAAGAGGAGGGTCCGGCTATAGCTGTGTTGACTCGAGGAGGATTGCGACGAGTAGGAGGCGGTGGACGTGAAGGAACATTGATATTAGGGTAGAGACGTTTGAAGACCTCACAATTTTTTAGGTAATGAGATTGGGTGTGACACCATTAGCATTTGCCCTTAAATGAAGGTGCCTCGGAGTTGGTGATAGGTGTCGGGTTGGGTGGGGTGGGAAGAAGGGCAGGCTGTGAAGTGGTACGGCGGGATTGGGGACGGGATGCGGTGGGTTGGTAGGGACGGTATGGAGTAGCGTGATGGACGGACATGGGAAGGTTTTGAGTCGGGATCTTGTGTTTGATAGAAAGCTCAAATTGAATGAGTTTTTCATGAAGGGCTTCAAAAGAAATGGGGGTGTCTCGAGCCTTAACGGCCTCAACAATGGAATAGTATTGTTCATAGTCGAGCCCATTGATTATTTTAGCGATGAAATCTTCATGATCCATCGGTTTGCTCATATGTGCAAGTTCATCGACACAACTCTTGAGAGCGTGCATATATTCGGTGATAGTGAGATCACCTTTTGAGAGAGAATTAAAACGGTCCTTTATTTGGAGAATGTGACCACGTGAGGTGCTAGCATAAGTGTTAGCTAGGTTGGTCCAAATTTCATGAGACGAGGTGACTTTGTTGTGAAGTGAGGTGATGCTTTCGGAGAGGGTGCCATGCAAAGCGCCACTGATAAAGGCGTCTTGGCGGAACCATGTCTCGTAGGCGGGGTTGGGTTTTTCAATTTTGGTGGCTTTGGGGTCATTTTTGTCGGCAGAATCATCGACAATTATGGCCGGTGGGCACTTGTGGGATCCATCAAGAAATTTGAACAGACCATAGCCAAACATGAGATCTTGCACTTTTTTTTTTTCGGTAAAAGGTAAGAATTATATTAATAAGTAATCACAGATCTCCCATATACAGACCACGACTCACATATTCAATCTTCCTAGCTCGATGTTAATTAGCTATCGTGATAAACGGTCTAGAAGTCTAGCATCAATACATGACGCCACTGTACTGCTAAACTTCCTAAATCTACCTCTTACAATGTTCTTCAACCGGCTCACTACTACTGAAGTATGATGCACACTGTTTACAATGCGACAGCAATTCCGCTCGTTCCAGATTAAATAAACACATGCCATCAAACCTGCATAAACCATCTTCTTCCATAGCAAGGACGGATGCTTCCACTTCCTCCCCCACACAAATATATGATCGCTCATCCGGTCAATTCCGAACCAAGCTAGTACCATATCCAAGCACATCGAGCTGAACTTGCATTGAAAGAATAAATGGCTGTGGGTTTCATCCCTCTCCCCACACAGCAGGCAAGTTTGCTCAGCCTTTATCCCGATCCTCAACAGCCTGTCAGCAGTTAGTAGATGCTGACGAGCATACAGCCAGGCGATAAAGGAGTGCTTCTTCACATTCAGCCTATTCCACACAATGTAATGCCATTCAACTTTGTTTTGAGCCCCTTGAATCCAATCATAGCCGCTAGCTATAGTGTATACACCTCCCTATTTAAGCCAATCATTCGCTACATATGCTGACTTGAATTGCTCCTTAACTTGGCAGATCTTTCGCCAAGTCCAACTACTAGAATTCGTTGGTTTATAATCAATCCATTGCTGGCCTTTAGATAAATTGAATGCACCCAACGTACCCAAAGATGATCAGCTTTACTCCCAAGCCACCAGGAGTATTTTGCTATAGTCGCTTTATTCCAATTCACTCCATTTATAATTCCAAGACCACCATGCTTCGTAGCCTTACAACAAGTATTCCAATCAACTAAAGGGCTCTTCTCATAGCTAGCTTGACCTGCCCACAAATAATTCCGACAAATAGCCTCTATCCGCTTCATCACCCCATTCGGAATGACAAATATTCGAGCCCAATAAGCATGTATGTGTGACAGCACAGCCTTCACTAGCACCAAACGACCTGCATAACTCAATTTTCGAGACCCCCATCCCCTTATTCGTTCCACCATCCTTTCAATAAGACGATTGCAATCACTAGGCGAGATTTTCTTGTACGAAATAGGGATTCCAAGATACCTAAACGGAAAGGATCCTGGACGAAACCCTGTAATACGCCGCAACTGAGCAGCAATACCAGGCGGCACACCATTCATCATAATTTCAGACTTTCCATTGTTGATTTGCAGTCCTGACGCCTGAGAAAACGTTTTAAAAGCCTTCATCAAAGTGCGTACAGAATCCGCATCTCCCCTACAGAATAGCAAGACGTCGTCTGCAAAGCTTAGATGATTTAGCTTAATTCTATTGCACAAGGGATGAAAGGAGAACCCCTCCCTGGCAGCTACAACATTTAGTAGGCGAGTTAAATACTCCGAACAAAGAGTGAATATTATAGGTGACATAGGATCTCCTTGACGTATTCCTCGCTTTCCTGAAAAGAAACCAAAGTTCGCCCAATTCAGCGATAAGGTGAAAGATGGAGTTGAAGTACACTCCATTATCCACAGTATCATAGTCGGCGCAAACTGTAATCCCTCCAACATCTGCCTTATAAACAACCACTCCACCGAGTCATAAGCTTTGCTTAAATCTATTTTCATGATGCAGCGAGGCGAGCAGCTCTTTCTATTGTAAAGACGCACAATATCTTGACAGATAAGAATATTATCTACAATATCCCGACCTTTGATGAAGGCACTTTGGTTATGGCGAACCAAGTTTGGCACTTCCTCCATAAGCCTGTTACTAATTATTTTCGTGATACATTTATATAGGACATTGCAGCACACAATAGGTCTATACTCAGTAACATATTCAGCTCGCTCCTTCTTAGGTATAAGGGTAAGGGTTGTAGCATTAAGTTGTTTTAGGAGTCTTCCATGTTTAAAGAAATCCTTAATTGCACCTACAATAGTATTCCCCACAATAGGAAAGGCATCCCTAAAAAATTCACTCGAAAACCCATCCGGCCCCGGGGCTTTCGTAGCAGGAATAGAGAATAGAGCCTGCCGAACCTCATCCGCAGTCACCTCCCTGCACATCCTATTTGCTCTTCCTTCCTCCAAAACCATCCCACTTCTGATTACATGCATATTAACATTACTGGTGGACTGAGATGTGCCTAAAACTTCCTCAAAATGCTTCAAAAAACCTGTCTCAATCTCAGATGGGTTCGACCAAACGTTTCCCAGCCCATCCTTAATGTAGAACACTCTATTACGAGCTCTTCGGCCTTTAATGACACTATGAAAATAAGATGTATTATCATCCCCATCATCTTCCCAATTGCACTTTGCCTTTTGTGCTAGAAAACTGCTCCTAGCCTCACTCAAACTTCGGTAGGCAGCAGTTGCAGTCTGTTCCAAAGCCTGTAGGTGCTGATCAAGTGGATTCTTATGCACTCTCTCCTGAATCGCATACAAATGCTGAAGGGCAACATCAGCAGTATGCTCAATGTTATGAAAACTCTCTCTATTCAGTTCTTTGAGAGGCTTCTTTAGGCTTGACAGTTTCCTTACTGCTTGGAACATTAGTGTTCCATGGACATCCTTTTCCCACCATTTTCGAACAAGAGGAAGGAATAACTCATCCTTTCCCCACATGTTGAAATACTTAAATACACTCTTCCTTTGGTGTTCCTCATTCCAAATATCAATTAAGCATGGACAATGGTCATATAAACCCTCCGGGAGAAATTGGATACATCCTCTATCCATCTCAATCACCCAATCATCATTTCCTAGAGCCCTATCTATTCTACTGAACGTACGATCTCCTATCTCATGCTTGTTATTCCACGTGAAAAACGCACCTCTGGCCGGTAAGTCACGCAACCCACAATCATCATTGCATTGCTGAAATTCTCTAGTCTCAGCAAGAGTGACCATAGAACCTATCCGTTCATCTGTAGCCAGCACATTGTTGAAGTCTCCAACCACAAGCCATGGCCCATCAACTAGCACATCCATAGCTCGCAAAGAATCCCATAACGGCAGCCTATCAGCCCCCTTATTTCTCCCATAAACAACCGAAAACCACCAGCTTACATTCTTTGGCAGATAAGTCACGTATGTGTGAATGACCTGCTCCTCACTCTTCACCACTTCTACCTTATAGATACCAGGCAGCCATAATATCCAAATACGCCCTCCTGCACAAGCATTATCATTTGTAGTAATCTCCCAATGAAGGCCAATACCTCTATGTACTTTATTTATAGAAGAATTACGAACTCTAGTTTCAACTAAACCATACAACCCAATTTTATTGTTATGTAAAAACCAACTAATTTCTTTCTGTTTATTCGGGTTGTTTATTCCTCGGACATTCCAAAACCCCAGTTTAGCCATGATCCTGATTCCCTGGATCATGTCCAACATTCTCATTATTATTGCTCAAATCTATAATTAGCCCATTGTTTTGATGGAGAGTAGAATTTAGTGCATCATAAAACGATTTCCCGGCAACAAAATTCCCTCCCCTCGACTGCTGAGTCAATCTAGTGATTATCCGGGCAGGAGTAACACTTCCAATTGGCCCTTGCACAGGCATTGGAGTCACCTGCTCCTCCGTACTACCAGCCAGTGGTTGTTGTATGGGCTGTGGGATATCAGGTGCAGTAACAGGTACAGGACGCCATACTTTCCTTGGACCCCCCTTCACCGTCCCCTTCCTGCAATCTTTAGATTCATGCCCAATACCATGACATTTCGTGCATTGACAAGGTTTCCATTCATAGTGCACATTCAGCCTGTGGACTGTGTCAAGCTCATCATGGAAGGAGATAGAGTCTGGGAGTTCTTCCCCAAACTTAACCCCCACCATGATCCTAGCATAAGCAATAAAGTTTTTCTCCTTCGTAGCAACATCATTTTGTAAGGGTTTTCCAACCAAACCAGCAATTTTGAACAAGGTATTTCCCCAAAACTTGAGATTCAAGCCATATAAACGAATCCAGATCGGGACCCTGTCCAGCCCTTCTTTCTCAAGCTTACAATCTGGCGTCCATTTCTTTACAACTAGCGGCTTGCTATCAAAAAATAGGTGTCATCACTACTACAAAATATCAAATAGACAACTCCTAATAGACATCTAATATTGTTAACAACTGATGTATAATTTATATACAACTGTTTTTCTTGACAAATAGATGTCTTTATAGGCTTATAGACAACTGAACTTTATAAAATCAGTTGTCTATATATTATACAACTATTTTTCTTAAACTCAGTTGTCTATTGACTATTATAGACAACTGTAATTTGTAGACACCCACTCCCTATCACTCTATGGATCAAAGTATCACTGTATGTCTACACCCACTCCCTAAATCAAAGTATCCATGTACCCCTTTTTTTTCCCTTCTCCTGTAAAATCCCTAAATCACATCACGAACTCCCTATCACGAACTCGCCTCCACGAACTCGTTATCAGTTCTCTGAAATCCCTAAATCACATCACTAAAATCCCTAAATCACTAAAATCCGCCATCACTAAAATGATCTCGCCTAATCCTCCGCCGGTCGCCGTCGTTCGTCGTTCGCCGTAAATCTTCGTCGAGTCACTGTATCTCTGTTTGTTCGGTTCTTTCGGTTTATGATTCACATCTCTCTGTTCTCTCGGTTCGAGTTCGAGTCACTATAGTGTGTTCATCGGTTCCTCCATCGATAAAATCACATCTCTCTGTTCGTTCGGTTTTTGTTCAGTCTACGTTCGCCGACTTCTGTTCTCTTTGTTCATTGTTCATTTTTCTCCTAAATCAAAGTATTCCCTTCTTCTCCTTCTTATTTCATTCTCTTCATTGATTGATTGATAATTCTGATGTTTAGCTGTTTTGATACTGGAAAACAATAAAGTGTGATTGAAAACCCTAATTTCTTCTAATAGTTTATTCGAGTGTTAGTTTGCAAGAATAGTAGCGCGTTTTATCGTTTCGAGTGTTTGAAAGGCGTTGAAAATTTGTGTGTAACTCGAGCCGGTTCGAGGAAATCAAATTGATGATAGTGTATTATATGGATTATGATGGTAGTTGCGTTGAGACTCTCCCTGTCTTTGATTTGATGTGGGGAGAAATAGTTTGTGTTATTGGAATAGTCATAGCACAATTCGATACTGTTCTTTACTTGAAATTTGGTGCCAAGATGTAATTGAAAACCCTAATTTGGTGTAATAGGTGATTTGAGTGTAAGTTTACAAGAATGAGAATGAGGAAGACGAGGATGAGGATGAGGATGGTGTATGTGTATGTGTATGTGTATGTGTGTGTGTATGTGTATGTGTGTGTGTATGTGTATGTGTATGTGTATGTGTGTGTGTGTGTGTGTATGTGTATGTGTATGTGTATGTGTATGTGTATGTGTATGTGTATGTGTATGTGTGTGTTATGTGTAGAAATGTGGATCTGATAATCTCATCTAAATATAGTGACTACACACTACACACTACACACACTCTCAGTAGAGTAGACTCAAACTGTACTGTAATCTACTCTACTCTACTGTGAGAGTATTGAGTATGTATGTATAGTGTGAGTGTGAGGCAACCGACACTCTCTCTTTCTCTCTCTGCACCTGTGACTAGCCACCCAGCCAGCCAGAGTCTAGGGAGGGTGGAACCAACTCATTCATTCATTCTAAGCACTTTCATTTTGTAGACACCCGCATTTTGACTGCCACGTGTCTATGGTAGTCTCCGAAAAACACCCGATGATGATTGGACGTCAACGTGACTTAGTATACTCGGATTTGGGCTCGGAATTCATAATATCCGACATGGACTTTTAGCGGAGTAAAAATCTCACAAAACAGACCTCAAATTCAGGCCCAGCGGATCGTTCCGAGTCAAATAAGACTAATTTGGGCCAAAACCGACACCAAAAATATTTTCCGTCTTTTTCCGACCGGGTCAAAACCCGGTCAAAGGCAAAACCGTCTCACAAAATCAGCTGAGATCACTTTGGCGCACAAATCAAATTCAAAAAAAGCTACCATAACAAACAAGTCAACCTTTCCCCTTTTATCTCAACCACGTTGATCCACTCGATCGAGTGGATTGCCCACTCGGTCGAGTGGAGCGTCTTCCGCTGGATCAGACCCGCCCAAATAGGCACTCGATCGAGTGCACTAGGGCCACTCGATCGAGTGCACCTTAGGTTGTGGCAATTGCCTATAAATACCGTCACATCCCCCATGCATTTCAACACCTTTTACCAACTTTACACATCAACTTTCAGCAACCTTTGCCCTACATTTTCAATCACATTCAACCCTACTACTCCATACATCAAGCCTTAGAAAACCTAAGCCAAAACGCATCAAAACCGAGCCTTTGTCCCTCGATAAACCGACACATACACATATACATCCATACACGCCTTAACTCACATACATTCCTCGACACTCCCAAGCTTTGTCGCTATTCACGAGTCCGTCTCCGAGGTTTATACTAGCATGTATGTTGAGGGTGTCCCAAACTCTTCTCTAACCTCTTTTTAATATCGTTTTTATGTATATTTTTCATACTATTGCATCGTAGTAACACGTACATTAACACTAACGTTTTTTTATATATTTTCGCGTTCATATTTT
Source organism: Agrostemma githago (assembly GCA_958450325.1). Taxonomy (NCBI): domain Eukaryota; kingdom Viridiplantae; phylum Streptophyta; class Magnoliopsida; order Caryophyllales; family Caryophyllaceae; genus Agrostemma; species Agrostemma githago. Next base: position 7,078,545 of record OY288250.1, on the reverse strand, counting down.
TTTTGTATCATTTTATGATACTACTAACATTATTACCAATACCGCGTATATATAATACTAATATCAAAAAACCGGTTTTAAAACGTTGAACTACAATAATCACTTTTGGTCCGTCTAATCCCTTTACGAGCAACGACGGAGGTGGAGCCCTTTCGAGGAGCCCCGCCCCAATGTACTCAAGGGCGTGACGCGATCGTGATCCGTTGTAGTTGAACGGATTTAATCCCCTTTCATAATTGGTACGAGACCCGTTGACACGAATATCGACATCACATAACCCGAAAGGGTTAGTTTCGATGTCGTGACGTAGAGGGATTCATCTCGTCACCAATTCAAACTCTTTTTAATCTAACATAAACGTTCTTACAAAATCCCGATGACGGTATTATATTCATTTATACACGACTATAGTACCGGAAGTCGAGCTAAATACGAATCGTGCGATATTCGTATTTGGTTAGGCCGACCATCGATTTCATGTCAAAAAACGCACGAGTCACTACTCGTACAGGGGGCACTCGATCGAGTGCCATAGGCCACTCGATCGAGTAGCACCCCAAAAAGTGGTCAGTAGCCACGCTAATGACGCACTCGACCGAGTCAGTCAATGACTCGATCGAGTGGGTCTCATAAACCGCAAACCCGAGGGCTTGGACACATATTTCGAGCCCGTTCTTTTATCGACTTTAGACCATCGACTGACCCTCATATTTTCAAAACCTACACGTCACGACACGTAGAACGAATTTGACCACTTTAACGTGATAAGTCGGGACAAGACTACGGGACGTGAGATTAGGCTAACAATACGCCGCAGTCTCACATTTCCGTCCTTCGTTTAATACGCGACATAATGCGTACTTAATCGGGATTAGTCCATCTACAAATTTCGCGGTCTAGTTTACATACGGGTCCGTTCCCATCGTTATTTTGCTTTAATTTACGCAATGTTGTATTGTGAATTCCGGGTTGTATTTCCGCCCGTGTAACTTGTACGCTTTTATTTATTTCCTTTCGAGCTTTATTTATTTGCTTTTACGCTTTTATAAATGAACCTCGCATGCTAAATTATTTCGACCACATTTAAGATGCATTAAATGACGTAGTTAACGCAAAACTCGCATGTTTAGTTAAAAACGCTGTTTGCATATCATTTAATTATTTTACTAGCGCGCGTATCACGAACACGAACGATGTCTTAGTAGAGGCCGCCATGTGCGGGTGGGGTTGGGTGTCCTTAGTGGGCTTCCCAACACGTACCCTCACCCCTTACTCAGAACCTTTGGTTTCCGGATGTCCGAAACCCTTGGCGCACGAGAGTCATTTTATATACGAAAGCCGGTGTAAACGGTATCGGTATAACAATGCAAAGGGACGAGCCCCATAAACTCTCAAATCGAAGTGAGCTTACTTTGTGTATAGCCCATGACGACATAGAGTGGGCTCGTATGGTTCCGAATAACCACAAAATTCGGTGGCGACTCCATTTTGACTTAAATTTCGAACCCGAGAACAATCTCACCACGAGATTCATTCGCCTACCCAAACTCGCGCTTCGCCGCGTCGGGGTGGACCTTCGTCATGTCCAAAATTTGGCGACTCCGCTGGGGATACCTGATGTACCACATGTCATCGGGGTTCCTAGGGTGAGACTCGAAGAGAAATCGTTCGTAGATTAATGTGCGCGCATTAGTTTAATGATTCATGCATAACCCAAATTTGCCCGGGCCGGTTACTTGTGACCGACGTCCCACTATACCGCGGTGCATTCCTACATGGGTGCGCTAAAAACATCGATGGTGGAACTCGTCTCGGTTTTGCGGCATGTCCTAAGACCAACTCGGCTTAGGGAGTCCGTCCATCACATGAGAAAGCCATCGTTGTTGGTATAGACCCTATTTTGACCGACCGAGACTTAGCGTAAAGCATACATGAGCGTCGTCATAATGCTTGTTTGACTACATGCTATGTGGTTTCCGTGTCATTTTTCAAAAACCGTCGTTTCAAAATTGCATCTTTCCAAAATACCAAATTTCAAAAAACCCGAAATACTGTCCGTTTCGGGACCCATCTTTCCAAAACACCAAATTTTGAAAAACCCGAAATACCGTCCGTTTCGGGACTCGTCTTTTCAAAATATCCAAATTCAAAAAACTCGGAATGCTGCCGAAAATTAGACTTACGATTTGACTCAAAACAAGCCTTTTTTTTAGCCGGCATGCTATCCATTTCGATTCGAATTTCCGATCCACCATTCGATTTTCGAATTTTCAAAATTCAATTTCAATTTTCAAATCTTCGTGATGCCATTTGCGATTTTCAAATCCTCGAGATTCCATTCTCGATTTTCAAATCTCCGAGATGTCGTTTTCGATTTTCAAATCTTCCGGATCTCATTTTCAATTTTCAAATTTTTGGAAATTTATTTTCGATATTCAAATTTTCAAAATTCCAAATATTCAACTTTTTAAAAAAAAAAAAAAAACTCGGTCCTGTCGACATGCTGCCAATTTCAAAAAACGAGACCGTCTCCCATTTTTTTTTCAAAATGCGAATTTACTCGCAACCATTCTAACATTTCAAAATGCCCCGTCCTATTGGCCCACTACCAATTTCGGGACCGTTCTCTCAATTTTCAAAATCCAATCATTTTATTTTCAAAAACCTTCCTTATTATAGGACCTACCATAATCCGTGTGTCGGGTCTTTTCATAATTTGTCAAAGGTCTATAGCGTCGAAACTCCGTCGATCCTACATCACGGGTTTCTTCCCCATCCTAGTCCGCCTTTTTTTAAAGGCACAACCGACCAACACGAGTCATACACTCGTAAATGGAAGGTTCGTAAACACTCGAGTCCTAACTAGAAAGTCACACGCAATTTTCCCTCCGACAGGACGTTCCCCACGACCTTTCCTAAGGGAATTTTGCCCGTCTTTCAATCCGTTAGTCGAGTCATCCCAATTCAAAAATCCTTTAACTTAAGGGTCTACTCTAATCACAGGGTCATCCTTATTCAAGTCAAGTCAAGGGTCTCTAGTGTCGAAACTCTGCCGATCTTACATCGCAAGTTTCTTCCCTTACCCGTCCACCTTTCCTCGAGCCCGAGTCAACCTTTTACAAAGCATAGCCCTGTAGCTAAAGGTTCGTGATCCTTACATCTAAGGGTCACTCGTCCGACACTTGAGTCTTATCAAAACCTAGAATCTCACTTGGGGGCTATTCTCCGACGGAATGATTAACCACAGTCGCTTCGAGAATCGCACCTTGCTTTTTTTAGGAGAGTCAAACCCGAGTTGTCTTTCCTCCCGCGCAATTTCCTATGCCTTGGCGTATTTGGGTTCCGAAGCAACATTTCTGATTACGTGGGTATTCTCGCAGAGTATGGCACCCACAACCGGGAATAGGGACATGGAAAACACCATCAATGAAATAAAGGCTTCGCTGGAAACAATGGTTAGTAGGCAGGCCATAACCGAAACCCATATAAGGTTCCTGAAAACCAACCAAGAGGCCATGAATGCTCGTTTAACTGTCATTGAACGGCAAGACTTCAATTCTGAATCGGTCAATACTGGGCCATTTGCCAAATTGATCAGCACGGTGCGTGAGCTCGAACAACAGTTCCATGCCTCCCGAGGGAACAACATTTATATTGAAAACTCCCGAGACTATACACCCATCAGTGAGAAACTACCAACATATCTCAACTTAGAGGGGTTACCCATATTCGAAGGGACGGAGGATCCATTACTACATCTCCGAGCCTTCAAAGCATTTATGGCGATCAAGGGGGTCAAAGCCGACATGTTCATCAATTTGTTCGGCGCATCCCTCGGGAAATATCCAAAAGCCTGGTTCTATAGGCTTAATGCAAAAAGATTCCCCACTTGGGAAGATGTGGCTACCGAGTTCGCTAAAAACTATTCTGATAATACTGAACTTCAGACTACCATGCGGACTTTAGAAGTCATGGCCCAAGATCCAACAGAGGGTTTCACCAAATACCTTCAACGTTGGCGGGCTGAGAGTGTTAAGCTGGTAGACAAGCCCAGCGAGAAGACACTAGTAGATGCATTCATCAACAACCTCCTACCCTCCTACCGCGTCCATCTTAGGTATGCCGGCATCTCAAACTTTGCTGTGCTTACCGAAATGGGCACTAGGATTGAAGACGATCTTCGACATAACGAAGATTTGGGTGAAGCTTCTACCGAAGGCTATACTGGACATCCACTTGAGTCCTTAGAAGCCGAAGACTACTGACAACCCCATCCAAGAGTCCAGATTTGATTTGGGTCCGAGTTTGAGTCCGAGTCTAGGATGTTCTATCTCTTTCAGTTTCAAAGTCAGAGTCAGAGTCAATTGTATTCTGTCCTCTTTTTCAATCCAATAAAATCAGCTTTTTTTCAGTCTCTCATATATGCTTCCCTTTTGTGTTTCCGAGAACATGATGAACACCATCATACACTGTGAGCACATGCACGTGACTATTATAGGCACATCTATGATGACTGCAGGAACTGAGGCCCGTGTTTTCCTTTACCTGTTCCATGTCTGGCATAGACAGCCACATAACTACCCTTAGCAGGAGCGGTATCGAATCCTATGATAAATCTAGGAAGTCTCCTAGTTTGGGTTTAAGACGGGAGGCAAGCCCATTTCCCACAATAAACACCCTCCAATAAGACTAACCAATCCCTATCTTAGGCGTTAGTCTGACTTGATGCCAAAAATACCCAACTCGGGACGATGCTCCCACTAAGCCTGCTCGGAATTATGATGACAATACCGAGATCTTAATCACCATGCTTACCATAGAGTACTCCACCGCGAGTTGCACTCACACAAACACCAACTAGGCTTACACCTTACAAAGGTTTAGCTCCACAAGCCTAATCTAACCGATGGGCCCACCCCCATATCCACCCACAACATCAAAGGGAGAGATAGCCGTGAAAAAAAAAAAAAAAAGCTGGACAAAAAAAAATCAAAAGTCCAAGAAAAAAAGCAAAAGGCCCAAAACAAAAGAGCTGGCCATCAAAAAAAAGAACTCTCAGCATCCCCCGACCAGATACGGTCAATCCCACGACCGGGGCTAAGAGGTCAACCCAAAAAAAAAAACAAAAAATTCAAATACCCATGACCGTGGTCAATGGTCAACACAAGTGAAAGCTCCTTGACCGGGGTACGGTCAATTCAAAATTATCGATGCCGATACCATCAAATAGGGGAGAGACAATCAAGCTGGTTAGCTAACACCACATTTAGCCTCCCCATATTACAACCTCAAGACCTTCCCGAGGCCTAGGCTAAGAGACAGCCCAAAATTTTGAGGATTCAAGCTCCATAGGATACACCCTAACCATTAGGGCCAGACATGGAAATCAGATCCCACATTATCAAACTTATCCTGATCGAAGTTCGAGTCATTTTTACTCGACTTCCCCCTTTCCTACCACATTGCAATACCTTACCCTCGAAGCCTTAGCTCCACATAATTGAGCTCCAGATTTCGAGTCATGAAAGCCACTTGCGACCTAGCTCCACATTTCCAAAAACATCCAAACCAGTTACCAACCCCGAACACGGGAACTCAACCTGCGGTCGGCATAGAACATGCCCAAATAGTTCACACCACCTCTGCGGGCGATCCCGGAGAACGCTCACAGTCACAGGATCAACATCCTAACTGTTCTAGCCCTTTGATCAAGACATCACTGGGAATGCACCTAGCCTACACCATCGCTATGGCTAGTTACACACAAAGCCCTAATAAACTAGGCACCATAATAATATCTTCCAATCCCCTGAACTACGACTTGGTTTGATTTCACTACACGTGAATACGTAGGCAGCCTTTCAACAAAGGCACAACCACCCACACTGACACAAATTCAAAAAAGCACCATTATTCTGGTCACGACACTGTCATGTTCTCAGCAGTTAGCTTTGTCGTCCTGGGGGCTTCTCCTAAGTAGAAGTTCTCCATCCACTCACATAATCCAAATACTTTCAAAAATCTAGCCACCTTTCTATAGTGTGTCCTAGTACTTGGCTCAGTCAAAGACGAGAATCCGTCAGGGATTCGAAGCGACACCAGGGATTGTACCCAAAATCAAAGATCCAAAAGAACATCAGTCTACAACATTGCCACTGCTAAGTCATGCCGTGCAGTAACAGTCTTATTAACGACTATTGCGGTTCTCCTATACCGGATCCTTCTCTTTTAGATGTTCGACCGTGTTGCCACTCGCCTAGGCTATGGAATAGCGCAAGCTTAAGAGTCTTGTCATCTTAGGTGGCCCACCCCCCTACCGAGTCACGGTCCAACCCTCGAAAGTCCAGTCGTGTCTGTCAACTCGTCCTGTCACGTCCAGAGTCGAGTCTGCCGACATGTCTCTCTTCAAATTCTCATTTTAAAATTTGCAAAACTTAGCCATTTGATAAAATCCTTCTCGACAAGGTCAAATTTCGGTCTATTTAAACTGCAAAATTCTTTTCTACCCCTTTCAATTTTGAAAACCTATCTCCTAGCACATGAGTTGCTTTCAGGACTTCGATTTCAAAATGAAGCAAAAATCATTTTCCCCAGCGCAAGCCAGTCTATAGATGCTAACTGCGTTTCCTATGTGCTATCTTGCTATATACTATGCCTGCTATTTCTGCCTATGTATCTAACATTTCAGGTACCAGCATTGCTTCCCAACGGAACAACAAAGACGGCGTTTCTCCTGGAATGCTACGTCCAAGATGTGATGTGTCGGCATACGGGTACACCCAAGACTTCAGAAGCAAGTCCCCGCGCAGCTACTTTTCTCCCCAGCGAGAGTCAACATTTTACCTATGTGTTACATACAAGTTGTTATGTGTCAGCATATAGGTACACCCCAGACTTCAGAAGCAAGTCCCCGCGAAACTATTTAATTCCCCCAACGGAGTTAGCTTTTCCCCGAAGTGCTACATCCAAAGTGTGATGTGTCGGCATACGGGTACACCTACTCCCCACAGGACGCAAGCTTTACTCCCCACGGAGCATTGCCATTAGCTCAAGTACGACTCAAGGCTTCAGAAGCAAGCCCGAACAGCTCATATACTTCCCCAGCGGAACGCCCGAGGCGGCATTTATCCCGAAACAATACGGGATGGGCCCACATATAGGCACGCCCAGGACTTAAGCTACAAGTCCGACTCCCTGCGAAGCTATCATCATCAGGACAGGTATGACCCTTTGCTTATGGCTGGCGAGCCCTTCACGCGAGTCCACTGGACTATAAACGACCCGACCGGAAGTCTACCAGGTCTTAACGGGCTTGGTAGCTACTCTGACTTTCGCCTTGTCCAAGCCTCAGTCAGAGTGGGGGCTCTGTAGACACCCGCATTTTGACTGCCACGTGTCTATGGTAGTCTCCGAAAAACACCCGATGATGATTGGACGTCAACGTGACTTAGTATACTCGGATTTGGGCTCGGAATTCATAATATCCGACATGGACTTTTAGCGGAGTAAAAATCTCACAAAACAGACCTCAAATTCAGGCCCAGCGGATCGTTCCGAGTCAAATAAGACTAATTTGGGCCAAAACCGACACCAAAAATATTTTCCGTCTTTTTCCGACCGGGTCAAAACCCGGTCAAAGGCAAAACCGTCTCACAAAATCAGCTGAGATCACTTTGGCGCACAAATCAAATTCAAAAAAAGCTACCATAACAAACAAGTCAACCTTTCCCCTTTTATCTCAACCACGTTGATCCACTCGATCGAGTGGATTGCCCACTCGGTCGAGTGGAGCGTCTTCCGCTGGATCAGACCCGCCCAAATAGGCACTCGATCGAGTGCACTAGGGCCACTTGATCGAGTGCACCTTAGGTTGTGGCAATTGCCTATAAATACCGTCACATCCCCCATGCATTTCAACACCTTTTACCAACTTTACACATCAACTTTCAGCAACCTTTGCCCTACATTTTCAATCACATTCAACCCTACTACTCCATACATCAAGCCTTAGAAAACCTAAGCCAAAACGCATCAAAACCGAGCCTTTGTCCCTCGATAAACCGACACATACACATATACATCCATACACGCCTTAACTCACATACATTCCTCGACACTCCCAAGCTTTGTCGCTATTCACGAGTCCGTCTCCGAGGTTTATACTAGCATGTATGTTGAGGGTGTCCCAAACTCTTCTCTAATCTCTTTTTAATATCGTTTTTATGTATATTTTTCATACTATTGCATCGTAGTAACACGTACATTAACACTAACGTTTCGCGTTCATATTTTCGCGTTTTTTATATCGTTTTTTACATTAACACTATCGTTATATCGTACATTAATATCGTTTTTTATGTATATTTTCGCGTTCATATTTTTTTTGTATCATTTTATGATACTACTAACATTATTACCAATACCGCGTATATATAATACTAATATCAAAAAACCGGTTTTAAAACGTTGAACTACAATAATCACTTTTGGTCCGTCTAATCCCTTTACGAGCAACGACGGAGGTGGAGCCCTTTCAAGGAGCCCCGCCCCAATGTACTCAAGGGCGTGACGCGATCGTGATCCGTTGTAGTTGAACGGATTTAATCCCCTTTCATAATTGGTACGAGACCCGTTGACACGAATATCGACATCACATAACCCGAAAGGGTTAGTTTCGATGTCGTGACGTAGAGGGATTCATCTCGTCACCAATTCAAACTCTTTTTAATCTAACATAAACGTTTTTACAAAATCCCGATGACGGTATTATATTCATTTATACACGACTATAGTACCGGAAGTCGAGCTAAATACGAATCGTGCGATATTCGTATTTGGTTAGGCCGACCATCGATTTCATGTCAAAAAACGCACGAGTCACTACTCGTACAGGGGGCACTCGATCGAGTGCCATAGGCCACTCGATCGAGTAGCACCCCAAAACGTGGTCAGTAGCCACGCTAATGACGCACTCGACCGAGTCAGTCAATGACTCGATCGAGTGGGTCTCATAAACCGCAAACCCGAGGGCTTGGACACATATTTCGAGCCCGTTCTTTTATCGACTTTAGACCATCGACTGACCCTCATATTTTCAAAACCTACACGTCACGACACGTAGAACGACTTTGACCACTTTAACGTGATAAGTCGGGACAAGACTACGGGACGTGAGATTAGGCTAACAATACGCCGCAGTCTCACATTTCCGTCCTTCGTTTAATACGCGACATAATGCGTACTTAATCGGGGTTAGTCCATCTACAAATTTCGCGGTCTAGTTTACATACGGGTCTGTTCCCATCGTTATTTTGCTTTAATTTACGCAATGTTGTATTGTGAATTCCGGGTTGTATTTCCGCCCGTGTAACTTGTACACTTTTATTTATTTCCTTTCGAGCTTTATTTATTTGCTTTTACGCTTTTATAAATGAACCTCGCATGCTAAATTATTTCGACCACATTTAAGATGCATTAAATGACGTAGTTAACGCAAAACTCGCATGTTTAGTTAAAAACGCTGTTTGCATATCATTTAATTATTCTACTAGCGCGCGTATCACGAACACGAACGATGTCTTAGTAGAGGCCGCCATGTGCGGGCGGGGTTGGGTGTCCTTAGTGGGCTTCCCAACACGTACCCTCACCCCTTACTCAGAACCTTTGGTTTCCGGATGTCCGAAACCCTTGGCGCACGAGAGTCATTTTATATACGAAAGCCGGTGTAAACGGTATCGGTATAACAATGCAAAGGGACGAGCCCCATAAACTCTCAAATCGAAGTGAGCTTACTTTGTGTATAGCCCATGACGACATAGAGTGGGCTCGTATGGTTCCGAATAACCACAAAATTCGGTGGCGACTCCATTTTGACTTAAATTTCGAACCCGAGAACAATCTCACCACGAGATTCATTCGCCTACCCAAACCCGCGCTTCGCCGCGTCGGGGTGGACCTTCGTCATGTCCACACATTTGTGTACGGAAGAATGATCAATCATGCGACTCATTATTTGGGTTACTACACTGATACAGATCAAATAAATGCTTCATCCGTCTCAATAGAAAGTTGTAAAAAGTCAAAGAAATAAGATGAATTGAACAAGTATAGTAATTAGTAGAGTATGTAGTTTTGGATTCATGTGACTCCAACTAGCACAAGTAAATTTAGAGGCTACCATTAGAGGTTGAGTTGGCTGGCAGAGTCAAGTGGAGTGGAGTGGGGAGTATCTGCCTATCTGGTATGGTAATGGAGTAATGATAGTACAGATTAACACAGGATTTGTTTTGTGTTAATTAAAGGCTTAAAGCCCCCACATCCATCCCCATGTTTCCACTTTCCAGTACCCCACCCATCACTACCCCCTCTCAAATCTCAAATATCAAATCTCAAATCAATTGTCTTCCATTCACACTTTCCGCAACCAACTTCCTCCATTCCCATTCATCTCTCATCTCAAAACATACTATGCTCATCCTCATCCTCATCCTCATGCTTGGTGTAATAGTTGATTCGATCACTACTTCATCAAAAGTGATACATACACATACACATACACGTGAAGGAGTATGTACGTTGTACATTTAGATTTTATAGTTAAGCAAATCGCTCCTTTTCAACATTTCTTTAAGAGTTTTGGGTTGAAGGTAGCAGGTACTAATAATATGAGTGGAGGAAAGTAGCACATGACAGCTTAGGCTATGACATTTAACACAAGAAGACAAGAAATAGATATTTCAGCATATTTCCGTATCCAATGCATTTATGTCCTAAATAATCTCTAAACACCAAATTTGCGAGGGAAGACGTACTATACATTACATTACTACTGTTTGTTTCTTCAACTTTTGACATAATGAGTACTCCATACAAGACCTAAAATTATTGTATGTGTACCTAGTCAAGATGCCTAGGGATTTTATTCCCAAACATAATATTTAACTAATTAATAAAGTGATGTCACAGGTTATACCTCTCCGCCTCAGTTTACCTTTGATTAAAATGACATTCACACATAATATAAAAGGTAAACAAATCAAATGCATGTTACTTGTGGTTTCAAAAAATAGAGTCCAATAGCAATTTATAATTTTACGATGAATAGCGATTGCTTCTAAGTTTAATGATTTGGTTTTTTACGATTCGTAGTCACTCCAATTCGATCTCAACTTTCCGCCATTGTTGCAGGTTTCTTCTTCTCCTCCTTCCTCGATCTCATCTCTCCTTAGCTTCTCCTTCGAGCACCTTTATTTTTTCCTTCTTCTTCTCTATTTGTCGCTGTCCCGCTGTCCTTCATCCCTTCCGAGTTTCGTCGCTGGTCGTCGCTCTTCATCGTTGTTTCGTCGCTGTTCCTTCTTCTCTATTCTGCCTCTTCTCTGGTACTCACTCTTACTCTATCATATTTACAGTTCTAAGTTTTTACTAAAGATGACTTGATGATTTCTGATAATGATTCATGTTAGCCGACTTTAGGAATAATTGAGAATCATTTCTGCCAATTAGTTTTCGAACGACTTTTTTAAATTTCATTTCTGCCTGAAATCAACGGTATGACTTTTTTCTGTTTGCATTTTCTGCCAATAATCATTTCTGCCAATAATAATTATGAAGTGGACAGTGCACACACAGCTACGACTAGGTGTTGTTGATATGAGGATTGAGAAAGGAGGGGTAATGGTGTTCCGTCTATGTAACGAGTAATAGGAATAGGTGTAATGGTGTATGTAACAGAAGTAGTAATCATTTTCTTTTGCTATATACTCCCTTTCATTGTTTTCTCGAATGCTGTCAACGTTGAGCTGTGTTAGGTTTTTGCTATTGATGGCGGATCGATAATCTAACATTGGTATATAATAGGAGTATGATTTACCACAACAGGATTACTTTTCAATTCCACTAGTTGATAATTGATTTTCAACATTTTTGTACTGTGCTGAGTGATGAGTCATAATTTCCCTACTTTTGCTGTTTTTATTTTTGTGTTATGTTTACAGCTGATCATCTTAGATATGTTTCTTCGTCATATTTATCGAAAAATTGAACCTCACTATCGTCGTGAACCTTGATTTATGGAATCATAACACACACTTTTTATTATTGTAAAAAAACACAGCAAACAGAAAAACCTAGGCGATATGTAAGATAGTATTATGAAGATGGAAACCTGCTTTAAAACGTTCTTATTGACTGATTTTAACAGCTGCTTACTCTACTGCTGTTCGAGCATGGCAGCCAGATAACTAACATTATCAAGCTGTTTTTGTGCCTTCTCACCAAACGAAAAAGACTTGTCACAAAACCAGTGAGGGTATATGAACCCAGTTTGAAATATATTTTCATTTTGTATATTACTCCGTGCAAGTGTGAATATTTTCCTTATTGACAGGTTGCATTATATATCTTACACTTTGTTATACTTGTTGCAATGTAGTCGGCTCCTCATGCTCGGAAAACAGAGTGCGGTTATTATGTGATGAGATATATGATTGAAATTATCACTCGTTCTGATTTGAAGAAACCGTCAATGAGGTAAGACTTGAGTTTTCACACTTTCTTTTGTTTCAGTCATTTGTTTTATGCACATAATTGAAACAAAATAATTAGTTCATTTATATTATATTATTGATTTTGCAGCATTTCAATGATATGATGCCATATTCTCAAGAAGATATTGACGATGTTCGTGGATTATGGGCGGATTATTTTCTTAATAATTAGTTATTATGGTTTTAGGTACTTTTGGATATTGGATAATGATTTTATGTGCATCTTTTGAATTTTGGATGTTGGATAATGATTTTATGTATCTTTTGAATTTTGGATGTTGGATTTTATAAAAATGTAACTTCTTTTGTTCAATTATTCGCTATGGTATACATATTTTATGGTTTGTTAATTTGTACGTATTTCAGAATTATTAAAAAATATAAAATATATATGTATATGTATATAAGCGTTGTTTATAAGAGTGATAGACAACTGTTATTTCATAAAACAGTTGTCTATATATGTAATAGACAACTGTTGTCTTAGAAAAACAGTTGTCTATATATGTAGTAGACAACTGTTATTTAGAAAAACAGTTGTCTATATACATAATAGACAACTGTTGTTTTATAAAAACATTTGTTTATTAAGTAATAGACAACTGTTGTAAAGCAGATGTCTATGCTCAGAGTAATATACAACTCCAAACTACTCAACTGTTGTAAGTCAGTTGTCTATTGCAAAAAAAACAGTTGTCTATTTGATGTTTTGTAGTAGTGTGTCCCCGCAGCAAAACAGCCTCCATCTTCTCCACCGTTTTGAACTTAACAATAGAGACCCCATTTGGTTTGAATGAGATCTTCTCTATGTCTTGCTCACCCCATACCCTCTTAAGAAATCCCCCCATTACGTGCCAAGGAGGATTCGCTCCCAAAACATAACAAACAATTGAATTCGCCCAGAAATCAAGCTCACCTTTGACATCATCATGTGTAAGTTGAAGCCCCTTCGAACTAGCTTCACTAAGCTGCCTCGCCGGAATCTCTTACCATCCCCCAGTAGCCTGTTCAACCAAATTGTTAAGCTCCTCATGCCGGAAGGAGGTCTCATCCTCCTCTTCAGACAACAAGACATCGGTGATCAAGTCATCGTCCTCCTCTAAGATGTTCTTTCCATTGTTACGCACCGCTTGTACTCTCTCCTCACTATATGTTCTATTATGTGACGTATTACTAGTATGTATTTTGGTATTATTAGTAGAATGTCTATTATTTTGTTTTTTGTGTGTATTACTCTTCCTAGATCTACCTTTTTTGGATCCTGCCATTGCTGAAAACAAGGAAGGTATTTCTAGGTTTTTCTCGAAAGCATCTTAGCCGTATGAATATTTGAAGAAACAATGAAAATGAGATCTTGCACTTGGCGTGCCCACGAGCGATAAGTAAAGAGGTGTAAGTTCGATGACATGAGAGAGATTGATTACGAGGAACGGTTTCGAGGGTTCGAGTTCATTGGGAATAATGTTCAATGAACCTGCCATTTTGTAGTAGTTTGAAGTGGAGGGACGTACTTTTGAAAGATAGAGAATTTTGGTTCAGATCAGATGGCTCTGATACCATATGAAGGATGTAATAATTGATAACTTTCATTGATGGTTAGTATTGAATTTATACAACAACATATTTAAGTAACTAAGGTACCTAATCAATGATTGATCATATGGATCAATTACTAGGATATACATATTGATGAGGGTTGAAGAGCCTGCGCCGGGTCACCCGTCTGACAGGCCCCGCAAATACCCAGCCCAGGAACCGAAGGGTCTGTCCATCAGGCCGTCGAGGTAAGACACCAGGACTTCCCTCTGTGAAGGCGTCTCCAAGAGGGTCGCCTGCCCAGCAGGGTAAGGCGACCAGCTGGGAGAGGCCAGCAGACTCCTCTTAACCACCTGCCCCCAGGCGATAGCCCTCCCAAGCAGGGCAGGGATTGCCAGGGGCCCCTTCGTCTTTCTGCCTAAGGTAAAAGGGGAATGAGTGGATGAAATGGGCCCAAGTGTAATCCTGACATCCACCCATTCTCCCGCTCTTTTTTCCCTCCAATTTCCTCTCTTGTGGGAAGGTATAAATACTCACCCATTTCCCACTTAGAGAGGGTTGGATTTTCTCTCTCTAGATTCTTACTCCTAAAAAGGCCACCTAGTTCCTCACGAGCTAGGTTCGTTAAGGCATACACGGACTGACTTAGGCATCGGAGAGGGTTCCCTCGGACAACCTCCGAGGCCCTGTGCGCTACTTCTGCAGGGAGCAGACTTAATCCGCCGAGACGGTCCGATCGTAGGAGAGGAGAAAGGGGAGATCAAAGGAAATCAAGCAGGCAATATCCGAGTACTTGAAACCCGAATTCACAATCGTATTCATTGATTCCATGACCGGAACAATTTGGCGCCGTCTGTGGGGAGATCTAGGTTGTGCTCACGAGATTACCCACAAAATCAACCATTCCAAAAACACAATTAACCACCCATAATCGAACATGCCGGAAATTTTCGACACCAGCTCAGCGGCAAACCCGCCCAAAGCCCCCCAGTATGGTATGCCGCCCGAAATGACACATGCCGCCATGATTCCAGGCGTGGGGCGAGCAAGCCTGCAGGGGGCACCGGGCCAAGGGACAACTGCCATAGCCGGACAGGGGAGCCAGCCGAGGTCGGTCTTGAACCTCACCCCTGCCCAGATGGTACAAACTGCGGCTTTCTTCTCCGCCATGCTGGACCAGGAATTCACCCCTGATGACCTGATAGGCAGGGTCGCTACGACCCCCAGGTTGCTCCACTTTGAAAGTGGGGAAGGAACCGGGGGCACAAAGCGAACCGCCGTCAGAAACGTCCAGAGAAAAGCTAGGAAGACGGCTCAGGCATACGCACAAGTACAAAGGCGAATTTCAGAGGCCTGTCAGGAGCCCCCTGCACGGCAGAAGGTAGCTGGTCCTGAGGGCGCATTCTCCATCCATACTACAGAGTCCACGGCCGCTCGTGAAAGAAGAGGCCTATCCCAGAACCTGAGGGATCGCATGAAGTACAAAGAGCCAGTATCCAAGCGCCTGGGAGAGAAACAAGATGTATTCTCCAGGCTGACACCGGTTGAGGGATTGCGGCCAGCCCCCGGGCTGTCCCAGGGCCTGCAATCCAGGCTCAACAACGGCCAGCCCATGAGGCCCAGGCACCGTCAGGGTGATAACCTCGAGTCCGCCCAGAAGAAGCGCTCGCGGTACCACTCCCCTTCCCAGGGCGATGAGGCGATAAGCAGGCCGAGGCCCCCACCAAGGCACTGCTCCCCTGAGAGCCGGCGACCGACCCCTGACAGAAGGGACGACTACGGTCGCTACTCAGACGCGAGCAGGTCAAAAATGGTGGGCAGGCCAACTAAGACCCCGCTTCACCCTGAGGTTCAGGCGTATCCCATCCCGAAGATTAAGATGCCAACTGTAAAGTTCGACGGAACTACAGACCCGGAAGACCACCTGGCTGCGTACGAAAGCCACATGGGCATGTACGACGCCGACGACGCAGTCTGGTGTAAAATCTTCCCCACCACCCTGGTAGGCCCAGCCCAGGGTTGGTTCAGGGACCTCCCGCAGGGGTCAATCTCTTTCTTCATTGAGCTGGCAGAAATGTTCTTGGACCAGTATGCTGGAAACAAACGACGACGTCTCACCCGCTTTGACCAGATGACTCTCAGGCAAAAGAAGGGCGAAAATGTCAGGGAATATCTGAAGAGGTTCGACTTATCGTTCCAGCAGGTGAAAGAAATTGACGACCCGACAGCAGCATATGCACTAACCAACTCCCTGCTACCCGGCGAAATGAAAAACCAAATGATCAGGGCCCAGCCTGAGACCCTGGCCAAAGCCAGAAAGATTGCAGAGGGGTTTATGCTGCAGGAAGAGTTCCACAGCCTGTCGGAGACCCCCGCCGGCCCTGCAAGGCAGCAGGGGGGACCGCAGGGTGGACGCGGGAGAAACGAACCCGGAAGGCATAGAAATGAAGAAGGGGATACCCCTAAAAAGGAGCGCACTGTCTACCAGCCCAGGTTCGACAGTTACACAGCCCTCAACAAATCCAGGGCAGAAATCTTCGAGCTGGAAAAGGAAACCGCTAAGTGGAATCGCCCGAGCAAGCCTCGCAGTCCAAGAGGGGATCCCAAGAAGTTCTGCACTTTCCACGACTGCGTAGGCCACACCACCGAAGAATGTCGCCACTTGAAAGACGAGATTGAGAAGTTGATCAGGAACGGCTGGTTGGCCAACTACGCAGCCAGGAACAAAACTCAGAAGGAGACGCCTGAAAAGCCCGAAGGCTCGGTACAGAATCGCCTGGTAATCCATGTGATATCAGGGGATGCAGAGGGTCCAATCAGCCGAAGAGGGCAGAAAAGGCAAATCCGTGAGCTGCGAAACCAAATCTGCTATGCTGAAAGAGCAGGAAGCCCAAAAGGAGTAACGCTGAGCATCACCCCCGAGGATGCAGGGCGGGTGGTGTACCCCCACAGCGATCCCCTGGTGCTATCCTTGGTAATCAGCAACCATATTGTTCGGAGGTGCATGGTGGACACCGGTGCCTACACGAATTTGCTGTACAAGGACGCTTTCGACAAAATGGGTCTGGAGAAAAGACACTTACGACCTGCCCCCGGGTCGTTGTATGGGTTCAGCGGAGCAGGTGTATTACCAGTAGGGATCATAGACCTACCTGTAACATTTGGGGAGGGGGCTGCTGCCAGAAATGTCAGGGCATCGTTCGTTGTAGTAGATGCAAAGTCTGCTTACAACGCCCTGATCGGCAGAGTCACCCTGGACGAAATTGAAGCGGCCATATCAATCAGGGCTCTCACTATAGCCTATGTTACTGATTTCGGCCTAGAAGGGAAAGTACGCGGAGACCAGGAGTCGGCCAGACAATGCTACTCCGTGGCCCTGCAGACTCACGAAAATGAAATAAAAGGGAAACGAAAAGCCGACAGTTCCCCCAGCAGGGAAGGCGAGATTCCAGCCGATAGTAAGGCAGCAAACCACCTGGAACCCGGGGGAGAAAGCATGCTGGTGGACCTAGAGCCAGGGAGGCAAGTCCTTGTAGGGGCTGACCTGGAGGAGTCCTACCAGGCTGAACTGGTCGAGCTACTGAAAGAGAACAAGGACGTATTCGCCTACTCGGCGGATGAAATGCCAGGGGTCGATCCAACATGCATCGTTCACAGGCTGAATGTAAGCACGGAGGCCCGCCCTGTGAAGCAGAAAAAGCGGAACATGTCCGCAGAAAAAGACCTGGCAATCAAGGAAGAAATTGAAAAACTTTTGAAGGCAGACTTCATAGAGGTCTGTGACTACCCTGAGTGGTTAGCAAATGTGGTCATGGTCAAAAAGTCGTCAGGCGCATGGAGGATGTGCGTGGACTTTACGAACCTCAACAAAGCCTGCCCGAAAGACTGTTACCCGCTCCCCAGAATCGATCAATTGGTGGACGCCACCAGCGGATACACTATGCTAAGCTTCCTGAATGCCTTCTCAGGGTACCATCAGGTGTACTTATGGCAGCCAGACAGAGTTAAGTGCGCGTTCATCACTAGTTCAGGCACCTACATGTACAAGATGATGCCATTTGGACTGAAAATTGCAGGAGCTACGTACCAGCGCCTGGTCGACAAAGTGTTCGAAAGCCATAAAGGCAGGAACATAGAAGCCTATGTCGACGACGCCATTGTAAAGAGTAAGGGGGACAAAGAGCACTTGGCAGACCTGCGGGAGACTTTCTCCTCCCTGCGCGCCTACAAAATGAAACTCAATCCGAAGATGTGTACATTTGGGATGCGCTCTGGAAAGTTCTTGGGTTTTTTGGTCAGCTCTCGAGGGATAGACGCTAACCCCGAGAAAGTTCAGGCTGTTCTGGACCTTCCTGAGCCAAAGACCATCAGGGACATCCAACGCCTGACGGGCCGCATGGCCGCCCTAGCACGGTTCATCGCCAGGTCAGCAGACAAGTCGACCCCATTCTTCAAGGTACTGAAAGGCAACAAGCAGTTCAAATGGGAAGCCGAGCAAAAAGAAGCGTTCGGGCAATTGAAAGAGCATTTAAAGAAACTCCCCACCCTGGCAAGACCAGTAGCGGGAGAAAAGCTTTTCCTTTACATCGCCGTAACCAACGTGACAGTCAGCGCGGTCATCTTAAGGGAAGAAGCAGGCGCTCAACAGCCCATATATTTTGTAAGCCACGCCTTGGGGACAGCAGAGAAGAATTACCCCATGGTCGAAAAGGCGGCCTACGCGGTTGTTATAGCGGCCAGAAAGTTGAGACCGTACTTCGACGCACACCCCGTCGTGGTGCTGACAGACCAGCCCCTAGAAAAGGTGTTAGAGAAATTTGAGAAGTCGGGCAGACTGCTAAAGTGGGCAATCGAGCTAAGTGGACTAGGGATAACATATCAGTCAAGAACAGCCATCAAGGCCCAAGCCCTGGCCGACTTCCTAGCAGAATGTTCCCACTCTGAGGAGGATAGCCCAACCCTCGGCGAGTGGATCGTATACACCGACGGGTCCTCCACGGCCAACGGAGCAGGGGCAGGGGTAGTGTTGACCAGTCCAGAGGGGACTGATTTTGAGCATGCGCTCAGATTTGCTTGTCTTCCCCGCATCGAATAATGAAGCCGAGTATGAAGCAGTACTCACAGGCATCAACCTAGCCAAAGCTGCAGGCGCAGAGCGGGTCGTTCTGGCCACAGACTCCCAGCTCATCGCCAACCAAATCAATGGAGAATATGAGGCTAGGGACCAAACAATGGCCGCGTACCTGGAAATGGTAAAAAAAGAATTATCAGGCTTAAAATCATATGAAATCAGACAGATCCTCCGATCCCAGAATAACAGGGCGGACGCCCTGTCAAAACTGGCTAGCTCCAGCCTGCAGGATATAAGGAGATCGGTGTGGGTAGACGTCGTCCAAGAGAAGTCAACCGTCCCCTGTCAAACCGTCGGGGCAGTAGAAGAAGCAGGGCCTGAGGATTGGAGGGCCCCCATCATCCTGTTCAAGAAACGCGGAGTCCTACCGACCGACCCTGTACAGAAAATAAAAATGCCAGCGAGGGCTGCATGGTTCATCATAATAGGAGAAGACTTGTACAAAAAATCTTTCTCGTCCCCTCTACTCAGGTGCCTGGGGGCGGAGCAGGCGACGGAGGTGTTGGATGACATCCACTCCGGGATATGTGGTCATCACATAGGAGGGAAGTCGCTAGCACACAAGGCCTTGAGAGCCGGATACTACTGGCCGACCATGCTGGCCGACGCGAAAGACTTAACCCAAAAGTGCAGAAAATGCCAGCTCTTCGCCCCATCCATCCATGCCCCGGCCCAGGAGCTCAGGCCAATCCTGTCTCCCATCCCCTTCGCTCAGTGGGGGATGGACATATTGGGCCCCTTCGCGGTAGCCACCGGGGGAAGAAAGTTCTTGATCGTAGCCATCGACTACTTTACCAAATGGGTGGAAGCTGAGGCAGTGCCTAGCATCACCGAGCCTGCGGTCAGGAAGGTGATTTGGCGCAACATCATCACCAGGTTCGGCCTGCCCAAAATGCTGGTGTTTGACCATGGAAGACAATTCGATAATGACCCCCTGAGATTATGGCTGGAAGGTCACGGCGTTGCGGTTGCTTATTCTGCCGTCTGCCACCCTCAAACCAACGGGCAGGCGGAGGCAGCCAACAAGCAGATTTTGAGTGGCCTAAAGAAAATGGTGGATGACCTCAAGGGCAGGTGGGCCGACGAACTCCCCAGCATACTCTGGTCAATCCGAACCACCCGGAAGGAATCTACGGGCCAGACTCCGTTCGGCCTGGTATATGGTGCAGAGGCTTTACTACCAATTGAGGCCAGGATCCCCTCCCTACGCTCCTTACAATACGACCAGGCTGAGAATGAGGTAGCGATGACAGAGACCTTAGATCTGGTCAGTGAGGTAAGGGAGGAATCCAGCGCAAATATCGTCGCCTACCAGCAACGAATGAGGAAGGCGTACAACAAAAGAGTGCATCAGCGAAACTTCCAGATGGGTGATCTAGTCCTCAGAAAGACACAGGCCGTGGGAAGATCGAGAGAGCACAGCAAGCTTAGCGCTAATTGGGAGGGTCCGTACCAGGTAACTCAAATCTTAGGGCCAGGCACATATAGAATCGCCAATCTAGAGGGCCAAGAGTTGAGTGCTCACTGGAACGCAGACACCCTGAAGAAATATTATGTTTAAGCAGAATCTTAAAGTAGCCTTCGTTTCTTTAAAAATTGGCGGAGAACGGTCAAAAAAATGTCGACGGCTCCGACCACCCTTGTGATAGATTTTTACGAAGAAATGAAAAGATCCTCAAAGTCTATACTCGTTGCCTGTTCAAACTCGCGTTTTCACACACAAACGAGCAGGGGGCAATAGGGGGAGGCCCCCCTGTTGCCAGAACTAAGGAAAACAGCCCCCCCAACAAAAATTCAAACGCCTCTCTGCAGGCAAGGGGCAGGCCCCCTGGACTCTGACCAAGAGCCAGGAACAGGCCAAACGAACAAGGACTGGGGGCAGGCCCCCCAACCTTGTATAAAAAACGCATAATGCCACCCTGCCAGCCTCTGGGCAGGCAGGAGGCAGGCCCCCTGGACTCTGACCAAGAGCCAGGAACAGGCCAAACGAACAAGGACTGGGGGCAGGCCCCCCAACCTTGTATAAAAAACACATAATACCACCCTGCCAGCCTCTGGGCAGGCAGGGGACAGGCCCCCTGGACTCTGACCAAGAGCCAGGAACATGCCAAACGAACAAGGACTGGGGGCAGGCCCCCCAACCTTGTATAAAAAACGCATAATGCCACCCTGCCAGCCTCTGGGCAGGCAGGAGGCCGGCCCCCTGGACTCTGACCAAGAGCCAGGGACAGGCCAAACTGACCAAGACTGGGGGCAGGCCCCCCAGCCTTGCATAAAAACGCAAAGAGCCTCCCTGACTCGCCCTTCAGGCAAGCAGGGAAAAGACCATACCTTAAGGAGCTCCAAAACAAAAATTCAAGCATAGTCAAGGCGAAAACAAACAAGAAACTCCTTAGAAAAAGAAACGAAGTAGCAGAGGTTACACCAAACAAAGGTTTTCCAAAAGTAATTACATCAAATACGGCAGCCGGCCACCAAAGGCTCGGTGAGCAGAAAAGATAAGAAGTCAAAATATTAGCGTAAGCGCGGCTGGAGACAAGCATGAGCCCTCTAAGGACGACTGCCTCCCATGTTAAGCAGGGGGAGCTTCGGGGGCAGATGTGGCAGCTTCTTCGTCCATCCTGCGCATCTGGGCCTCGTCCTTGGCGGTATAAAGGGCCCGAAAAGCGCCTTCGTCGAAGCCTGGGAACATCTCCCTGACAGCCTCCATGACCACCCCTAGGCAAGAGTTGGCACCATTGACAAAGCCTGCTGACACGGCAGTTTCCACCTCCTGGATTATCTCATCCTTCTCTTTCTGCCACTCCTCGGTCTTTGCCGCCAAGTCGCCAAGAGCCGCCTGAAGAGCTGAGTCCGCCTTGGAAAGGCGCTCCTCTAGGTCGGCAGCTTTTCCCTTAACCTGGTCCAGCTCGGCTAGAGCTTTTTTGGCCTGCTCTAGCTCCGCAAAGGCCTGCTTGGCTCCCTTCGACTCCTCCTCCAAGCGGGACACCTCCCGGACCGCCTTTTCGCTTTGAGATTTTCAGTGAGTCGCCTGGCTCTTGGCCTCCTCCAGCTCGCTCTCCCTTCTGGCCAGCTGATCCTTCAGGCCGGCAATAAGGGCAGCGTCTCTTTCTATTGCAGTCAGACGGTCGGAGTTAGCCAGTTCCTCATCGCTCAAACGGCTCAGGGCCACTAGCTCAGCAGAGGCCTGAAGGACTCTGGCAGTACGCTGGATATACTGGGTCACCTGATGGGTAGCAGAATGGACAGTCTTGAGGAGATGATCCGCCAAAACCGCCCCAGAATCAGAGAGTAGAGCAGAGACATCCTGGCTATCGCCTGCAGCATAATGGAACTCAGCATTCTCCTCAGAGAAAAAGGTACTAGGAACTCCCTGAGCAAAACGTTTAGGGTCAGGTGTATCAGCCTCCAGATCCACCACGTGATCTGCACTTGGAGTTCCCCTGCTCCTTTTTCTAATCAGCCCCCTGGGAGTGCTTTCCCCCGTCTCTTCAGAGCCAGCAGCCTGCGGTCCCTGAGGAATCTGAACCCCTGCAGGAGGACCTCCCTGTTTGCTAGCAGGGGACGGGGTGACCTCGGAAGCAATCGCCTTTTTCGCAGCCGGAGAAGGAGTGGCTTCAGAGACTGCCGTTTTGGCAGGAGTTGACCTAGGGGGAGCAGGGAGCCTCGGCCTGCTGAATGAAAGTCCCTTCAGATGCTTCATCAAGTTTTTCTCGCCCCTCTTGAAGTCAGGAGGAAGGGAGGGACGGACTTGAATAACGTCGAGAGTCCCGGACAAACCCAAACGTCTCACCTCTCCTTTTCTCCAAAGGAAAGTGGCGAGGTCTGCAAAGTAAACGGACGGATTAAAAAAAAACTAGTTAAAAGGAAAGAAGAAAGGCGAGTAAGGAAAAATCATCAAAACTCCTGGACTACCTTCGTCTAAGCCCGGATTCATGCCCACCCGGGTCAGGTACCTGTCAGTAGCAATGACCTCCGCATGGGGGAGCCATTCTGAAGGGCCGTACACCCCGTGCTTGTCATTACTAGCAGCAAATCGGTCCACCAAGTCCTTGTCTTTCTTGCTCAACTTCACCTCCAGAGCCTTACCCCCTACGCCAGGGTGATATTCTTCAGGAGTCTCAAGCCTGGTGTGAACATGATTCCTGAAGTGACGAGGAATCCTCCACCCATGAGCGCTATGAACATAGAGAAAGTTGTTTTTCCAGTCTCTTAGACTGTCTATAGCAGGCCACACCAGTGTATGCCCTTTCTGCCTCAGAAGGGACCAATACCCAGGAGAGCCCTCACTCCCAGAAGAGACCATTTGTAGGCCAACCATAAATCTTAGGGCGTCAATAGAAGGTTCGGCGCGATGGAACAGGGAGGTCCACACGTACGAAATTAACGACCTGACAGCCATGGCCGTCAGCTGGGCGATGGCCACATTCATCCGCCTGAAAATCTCCTCCAGAGTAGGATGAAGGGGGAAACGAAGGCCGAACTCCAGGCACTTATGATAAACCGCAATGCACCCGTCGGGAGGGCAGCACACGGTGTCCTTTTCATCGGGGATGACAATTGTATACCCGTCCCCGAAATTATAGAAACGCTCAATCGCGTTGGCGGCGTTCTTCGCCAAAATCAGATCCCGATTCTTGGGGTCGGGGTAAGTGCTCAAGGGAAAACGATACTTGGTTTTGTCTAAGTAATAAATCCTCCCCTTTTCCCGGGGAATAAGGGGACCAGAGGTTCTGGAGGGGTCGATCTCCATCGCCTCGTCGTCCGAATCGATAACGTCGCAAGGGGCAGGCTCGGGGGAGTTACCACCCCCACTACCCACCAGGTCCTCTTCCTCAACCATCCCAAGGCCAACCCCCCTAGAGGAGGAGGCGAGGTCCTCCCTCCCCTTTTCCCGTTCTTCTTCCCCTAGTGGGTCGGTGAATGACAGAATGCGTGGACGGGTTCTAGACATGGCAATCCTAAGAGGGAAGAAAAAAGCAAGAAATTGAAAGAAAGGGAGCAAGAGTTGGGAGTTAAAGGTCTAACCTAGGGTCGGCCACCAAGGAAGTGTAAGCTTGAAAAAGAAGTCTCCCAGAGAAGCGGGGGTACGAAGAAGAGCTCGAGTTGTCACACCAAGAGATTTGCAGAAGGAAAGGAAGAAAGTTTGGAAAGGGAAAGAGAGGAGGAATGAGTGATAAATTGCTTTTATAGGAGGAGAGGCAGACGAAAAGTCGCCAAACCTCGAAAGCCCGCCCAAGAGCTACTGTCCACATGTCAAGCTCTCGGAAGGCAGCCACTTGTAGCTTCCCGAGGATGACCTCGAGAAGACCAAAAGACGCTGAAAGGTCGATCACACTGTGACCTCCTCCTTATCCCCCAAATAACAAATAACAAAAACAAATAATAGCAAATAATAAAAATGCCACACGTAAACGAAACCGCCTAACTCTTTCATTAAATCAAAAGAAAACCCGAAAAACGGGCAAGTTACATGGCATGCAAGCCAGGAATACAAAAAGAGCCCCTATATTCGGCTCATTATGCCTACACCCCTCGGGCAGGCCTAATCATCATCAAAACCAGGGGAATAATCCCCGGGGCTGTCGTATCCTCCAACATCAGATCCCCAGTCCCAATCATCAGAGTCTTTGAAGGGATCCGCCGAGTCATCATCGTCCCCACGACCGGATGAGTAACCCTGGCCATCACTGTCGCCGGAATCCCGGCTGCTGATATCCCAGTCCCTGCCATAAGGGACTGTCTCGGTATCATCACAGGAGCCGCAGCCCGCCTTCCTCCTCAGGGGAGAAGAAGGGCCCGACTCGGAAGAAGAGGACAGCTCTGAGCAGTCAGGGTCGAACTGCTCAGGGTGTAGCCATGGAAAGCACTCATGGCACCCCCTATTGAAACAGCCCCCACCCTGGGGGCAGCGCCTGAATTTCGGGACAGCTGGAGGAGCCCCCTGCGGGCGCTTACCCGCTTTGACAAGAGTCCTCCTGAGCTTGCGACGACGTTGAGCGCAGGGTCGCCGGCTACGGCGCAAAATGAGAAAAGACGCCCGAGGATACCTTAGTTTCCAGCGCCCCCTAAAACGACGGCTCACCACACGAGCCCCACGGCAGAAAAGTACTTTGGTAATCCACGACATTTCTTTGAAAGAAGAAGAAGAGAAGGTTGAAGATGGGTTGTGAAAATGGCAAAAAGAACCGCAATTTATACGAAAAGGGTGGCCAAAGCATTAAATGGCGCCCCAACTACTTCGACAGGGGGCACGACCAATCAGCACACAGGCACGCTGCCCCAAAATCCATTGGGTCTGGAAAGCAATCATGACCAAAAAGACACTTAAACTCTTGGCATGCCCAATACAGAAGAGCCTTCCCCCTCGGGAATACGCGAGCGCATTAAATGCAAGGATAAAACCACAAGTCAACTACTCACCTTTAAGAATCCACCTGCCAGGGAGAAACCTCACCTCCCCCCCGGCCGGTGAGGGCCAATTGATGAGGGTTGAAGAGCCTGCGCTGGGTCACCCGTCTGGCAGGCCCCGCAAATACCCAGACCAGGAACCGAAGGGTCTGTCCATCAGGCCGTCGAGGTAAGACACCAGGACTTCCCTCTGTGAAGGCGTCTCCAAGAGGGTCGCCTGCCCAGCAGGGTAAGGCGACCAGCTGGGAGAGGCCAGCAGACTCCTCTTAACCACCTGCCCCCAGGCGATAGCCCTCCCAAGCAGGGCAGGGATTGCCAGGGGCCCCTTCGTCTTTCTGCCTAAGGTAAAAGGGGAATGAGTGGATGAAATGGGCCCACGTGTAATCCTGACATCCACCCATTCTCCCGCTCTTTTTCCCCTCCAATTTCCTCTCTTGTGGGAAGGTATAAATACTCACCCATTTCCCACTTAGAGAGGGTTGGATTTTCTCTCTCTAGACTCTTACTCCTAAAAAGGCCACCTAGTTCCTCACGAGCTAGGTTCGTTAAGGCATACACGGACTGACTTAGGCATCGGAGAGGGTTCCCTCGGACAACCTCCGAGGCCCTGTGCGCTACTTGTGCAGGGAGCAAACTCAATCCGCCGGGACGGTCCGATCGTAGGAGAGGAGAAAGGGGAGATCAAAGGAAATCAAGCAGGCAATATCCGAGTACTTGAAACCCGAATTCACAATCGTATTCATTGATTCCGTGACCGGAACACATATCAACATGATACACTTAACTTAAATAAAGATACCTGGAATATGCTATATACGGAAATGATTAAGTGTGATCAGAATCATGATCTTTATTTCCAATATATAGTCCATCAAGATTCACACTCTAATCTTGACTTAAGGACTTCAGCCTCATTCTCTTTGACGATTTGATGACTACTCTTCTTGTTAATCCTTAATTTTGTGAAAGAATCTACAAGATTACGTTCGGACTTCACATAGCCCAAAGCAATCACTCCATTTTTCAAGAGTTGTTTCACCACAACATGCCTGATTCAAATATGTCTTTTTTTACCATTATTGACATCATTCTTAGCAATATTGATAGCTGCTTGCAATCACAGTGCAAGGAGACTGGTGCAACCTGTCCCCCCCTCCCCCAGGCACGTTAGCTAGTAAGTTTCTCAACCAATCTGCTTCTTGACCTGCCAGCTCAAAAGCAATAAACTCGTACTCCATGGTGGAGGTTGCTATACAAATTTGTTTTGCAGACTTCCACAATATAGCTCCTTCACCTAAGGTGAACACATAACCACTTGTATGTGGAACTTGTTTCATCATTACCTGCAATCTAGTTTGCATCAGTAAATCCTTCTAATACTGCAGAATATTTACTAAAATGCAGACATAAATTAACTATCCATTTCAAGTATTTTAGTAAACGTCGAAGTGCATTCCAATGTTCACCGTCGGGGTTATGTGTATACCGACTTAACCTACTAACAGCATAAGCAATTTCTGGTCGAGTACAGTTCATGAGAAACATCACACTTCCTATAATTTTAGCATACTCTTCATGGGAAATAATATCACCCAAGTTCTTATGCAAAGGTATACTCTCATCATAAGGAGTTCTAGCGGGTGTATTATCAAATCTATCAAATTTCTTCAACACTTCAGCATCATAAGGATATTCCAGTTGAGTTTTTAATCAATTTGACTCCAAGAATAACATCAGCTAAGTCTTTCATCTCAAATTGTGATGACAAAAATTATTTGGTTTTATTTACAATAAATAAATTACTACCAAGAATTAATCTGTCATCAACATACATGCAAATAATCACACAATCTGATTCAATCATCTTAGAATACACACATTATCCATTATAATAATGGGTATATTTGCAAATTTTTATTTTTGTGCCTTAAATTTACTTATGTTTAAAATACTAGTTTGAAAGAAGTTTGGAGTATGTAAAATTAAGGCGAAAATACAAACTAGACTACATAGAAAACCAATAAATTGTACGAAGTACTATAATTTCCCATAATAAAATTGGGAAGAGAATGGTAAGTTTTGATCATTTATATTAATATATTTCTTTGATATTGATAATGTCACTCTTTTGAAACATAAACGGAGTACTCTCTCCTTCACCAAGATTTCCACATTTTCTGTTTAGGAAAATTCACTAACATATTCCACTTTTCTTTTTAGTATAGGTTAGGTGACCCTATTTTCTTTTCTCCACCATTTTCTTGGCCTCCACATATTTCTTCCTTCTTAATTTCTTCCCAAAATCAATTGAGGAATATCGTAGAGAAGGGGAGGGAATACTATTTTATTCTTACATTTACAAAAGCTGCAACATATGTTATAGTAAAACTGAACTAGATCCAAACTCTCTCACAATCACACTTATATATAGATCCGGATCTAACCAGTATTCCAAAGATGTCAAAAATAAGGAATCCTAAGGATCTCAAAAGTAAGGGATTTATACCGAATATGTCTTAGCCTAGTGGCTAAGATTAGGTGTTCTGGGACAGTAGGTCTCAGGTTCGAATCCCCTCTCCCCTATATTGTAATGCGACTAAGTTCGCTCTTCGTTGAACCAAAAAAAAAATAGGGGATTTACATTCTACCCTGGGCTATAGGGTTTAGAGGATTTGGATAGGATCTGGGATCTGTTGCCAACTCTAATCTCTTTATCAGATCATTACGGTGTTAATATATACATGCGCTAAAAACAGACATAATTCTATTTATAAGGATCATCATGTGAATGGAGTGACAGACGTCATAACTCATAAAATTGTGAAAGAGTGAAAGGTAATGGTGAAATAGAATTATAAAGACATGATACACAATAATGTTTGGAATGCACAAAAGACCTAAAGTATGAAGTAGCATGGGAAGACAAGAAGTTGGTTTAAGATCATACTTCCAAACTGGAATTGCACCATCAGTCATCACCCAATGCAAATGCAAGTGCAACTGACACTCTAATGACAAAAAAGATGGAAATAAAGTTCAACTTTAACAAATAATACTGTAACATTTAGTTAACTAGGATTGATTAGGAATCCAAAAAGGAGGAAATGTGGAATTCTTGGGTGGCCAAATATTTCCTCTAATACATTAATATAGTACATAAATAAACAAGTTAGGATCCGCTTTATTTTTAATTGTTAGATCGTTTAAAGATTGAATCAGAACCGTTAAAAGGAAATAGAGAACAAAAGATATGAAGAGGATCATGGCCCAACTAATCCACCTAGTTAAAAGGCCGTAAAGTTGGCATTTCAGATGATTCTTTTTTTTTGTTGTTGTTTCAAAATCAAAATCTTAGTGCTTAATTCTTGCTGATGCATGTAGACTAAGACTGTTTTATTTATAAATTTAATTCTTTTTAGCAAAGTCGATTTTTTCCATTTAAATTTGGACAATTCTTCTAAATGATCATCTTATATATTAGAAGATGAGCTCAAATTAGAAGCCAAACATGAAATTGAATTTTTTTAATAAAAATGGGACTTATTAAGTTAATTACTTTGTGTTTTTAGCTAGTGATCTTATGATATGAGGCGGTCTTATCATATAATTTGGTTCAAAATGTTGGTTGGATCAACGAACAAGTTTAATTTGATTGGTTGGCCTACACCTTTATTAGTTAACCAATCTGCACATTCTTTTGCTTCTCTGTAAATATGGATAATCTCAATTCTCCATTCAGTATCTTCCATAAAGCGTCCACATATATTAACCAAATGCGATTGTGGTGACAAGAGTGTTGTCTCAACCTCCCACTGGACTTATCACCACCTTAGAATCAGTCAGAATAATGATACGACGGAAGTTCTGCCATTGGCTGATATCAAATCATGTTTAAGAGCCATAAGCTCAAAACGAGTATAGCAGTATTTATTCCCAATGCTTCCGAGAAAGCAAGGATGAGGTTTCCCATGGTGTCCCTGAAAATGCCGCATGCCCCCAAGAAACTCGGATTTTCCTTCGAGACCCCGACTATGTTAAGTACAAGGTCAGACCTGGCAAAGGGGTCATTCGATTCGATTTTGGATCAGGTTAAATCTGTTCGATCATAATCGGGTTAACCTAAATTTCAGTTTCAATTCGAAGATCGGGTTTATTTCCGTTAGCCACTTTTATCGGTTCATGTTATTTCGAATCGGGTACGGTTTGAGTTAGGTCAATAACAGGTCATGTGAGTTCCGAGTCATGAATTTCTTAAGTCAAAAGATAAATAATTTCTCTTAGAATTTGTTATACTTTTCAAATTGTAGGTAATAATTCATAAAATCACTAATAAATAAAGAATCACTGAATAAATTCCTAAATTTTGGTATTTTTATGAAAGAATTTTTTTTTATTAATCAGGTCAAGGTTCGGTTATTATTGGTTCGGGTATCATTCGGTTATATTGTGTTCGGTTCGATTCAGGTTGAATTGGCTTCGAGTATTATTCGAGGTTAATCATATAGAGTGTTGTTACAAATACAGATATTTTCGTTCGATTTTTCGGATTCGGATTCGGATTTACTTTTTCAAGTGTAAGTACAACTAGACCTGTCGAACGGGTCGGACGATCGGGTTTCGGGTAAAATACGGGTCGGATGTATTTCGGATTTGAAAAATACGGGTTTTATACGGGTTTCGGATCAAATACGGGTTATTAACGCATTTTGACAACATTGTTTTTCTTAATTTTTTTTATCATAAATATAATTTTATTCTTAATTTTCTTGATCATCTCATTTAATATAATATTAGTGAAAATATACATGTTTTATTTAATACTCTATATTTTTTAATATACATTGATATTTTATTATCTATAGGAAGTACGAATATATATGACGAACTTCGACTCGATTTATTGATTTTTTTTCTCATTATAATAATTATGTGATAAAAATATGATTTTAAATATTTATATAAATACTATTTCTTAAAATTTGAAAATAAAAAAATACGGAGTATTTCTTAGTGTTTTTGATAAAAGCGTATAATAACAATTTTTTAAAAATTTATCTAATTTTGTCCGGGTAACGGGCTCGGGCGGATTTTGACACAATATATTCGGGTTATTATCGGGTCGGGTCACTTTCGGGTTTCGTTCATTTTCGGGCGAGTTTTTTCGGAGCTTTTTTTGAACGATTTCGGATCGAATTTTCGGATCGGGTCAGTTTTTGACAGATTTAAATACAACCCAACCGTCTAATATAATCATAATCATAATCATAATCATTTGAGTTAATAGAGTCCCCATTTCCGTAAAAAAGAAAAATTGTTGGGTGATGACACTAAACAGAGTAAGCTCACTCACAAAAGCAAATAAAATAATGTGAAGCGATTGGAATGACAACAAAAAAATAAAATAAACTTACGAAATAAAATAAGCCAAAACAGGGCAATACCCTCTCATTTGGCTTGCATGAGCTTGCAACTGAATAACAGAATTAAAAGTAACGAATCTCCCTCCCTCTCTCTCTCTTTCTCTCTCTTCATTCCTCTGTTTTTCTCTCTCACCATTCACCGTGCCGTCAACAAAACCTAACCCCTTTCCTCAAAATCTCAACTACCCATTTCACTAAAACGTAATTAACTACTAATCACAAGATACCCACTTCAAGATTCACCTAAAAGACCCCTTAATAATGACATTTTCTCCCTACTACTACTACTACTACACTCTGTTTTTAGTAATGGCGACGGTGTTATATCGAGGTTGCAGTAGTGTAGGGGTGAATTGGGGAACCATGTCAAGTAACAAATTACCAGCAGATGAAGTTGTTCAAATGTTGAAAAATAATGGGTTTGATCAATTGAAGTTGTTTGAAGCTGATGATGTCATTTTGACTGCATTGATTGGAAGTGATATTGAAGTCATGTTAGCAATACCTAATAACATGCTCGAATTTATGAGTACTGATCTTGATAATGCTATTGATTGGGTTGATTATAATGTCACTTCTTTCTACTATCCCGGTGGTGTTAATATCAAGTACATACTCCACTATTCAATCTCTTAATTATTACAATAATCTTTACTTCAATGCTCTCCAATTCTATGTTTCATCTTTCGATTCACTCCCTCCGTCTCAAAAAACAAATGACTGAGACGGAAGGAGTATCGATCAATGGGTTAGTACTTAGTATGATTGTTATCAAACATGGTATGGTATGGTATGGTATGGTATGTTTCTAATTCTTTTACTTTCTTTAGATTCTTGTATTTATTACTCTTACCAAATCTTACCACTATTTTATTTTTATTCAAGTTAAATTGTACTGCAGCTGCTCCATGTGTATATTCCATTAATGGGCATCTCCTGCAATCAAAAGAACTCTTTTTCTTTTCTTTTTTTGCTTACTTTTCACCAGAGTGTTTGTTTTTGAAGTAGTTGTAAAGTGACTCATTCTCTTTGCACCATCCACTTCCTTTTGTTCTTTGTTTTTGATTATTCTATTCTTAAATAATCTCCTCCATCTTCAATTCTGGCTGGTGGGTTTCCCTTAAACTTCAGGTATGTTGCAGTGGGAAATGAGCCTTTACTTCAGGCTTACAATGGGACCTATGTGAACTACATCATACCAGCCCTCAAAAACATTCAAGCAGCCCTCAACCATGCAGGGTATGGAAACCAAATCAAGGCCACCATACCCTTCAATGCCGATGTCTACTACTCTCCTGACTCTAACCCCGTCCCCTCAGCCGGAGATTTCAGGCCCGAGGTTCGAGACATCACTCTCCAGATCCTCGAATTCCTGCATCAAAACGAGGCCCCTTTCACCGTCAACATCTACCCTTTCCTCAGCCTCTACGGGAATGATCACTTCCCTATCGACTTTGCCTTCTTTGATGGCTCAAATGTGCCAATCAGAGACCAGGGTGTCGTCTACACCAATGTGTTTGATGCTAATTTTGACACTCTAGTCTCGTCCATGAACAAAGCCGGGTTCTCTGACGTGGAGATCCTAGTTGGGGAGGTGGGTTGGCCCACCGACGGTGACAAGCATGCCAATGTGGAAAATGCCAAGAGGTTCAACCAGGGGCTTCTACAGCATGTGTTAAGTGGTGAAGGGACTCCCCTGCGCAAGGGAAATATCGATATCTACTTGTTCAGCTTGATTGATGAGAACGCGAAGAGCATTGCTCCAGGGAACTTTGAGAGACACTGGGGGATATTCGAGTTTGATGGGAGGCCCAAGTATGCACTAGACTTAGCCGGGATGCAAGAAGATAGGGGGCTAATCCCGGTGGAAGGGGTTCAATATTTGCAAAAAAGATGGTGTGTTTTGGACCCTAATGCTAAAGATATGGATGAATTGGTTGACAACATTGACTATGCATGCAGTTTATCAGATTGTACTGCCTTGGGTTATGGATGTTCATGTAATCAGCTCACAGTTGAAGGAAATGCTTCATATGGTTTCAACATGTATTATCAAGTGAAGGGTCAAAACGAATGGGATTGTGACTTCAATGGCCTCGCCATCGTCACTGACCAAGATCCATCAAAGGCTGGCTGTGTCTTCCCAGTCATGATTGCTTACGGTTCTTCCACGGTTTTAAGGAAAGGCTTGTTTTGGGTTTTATGGACCTACATTGCTACATTTCTAATGTTTTCTCTTCTTCAATAGCATGATGCACTTTGTTGAGTTCCACTGTAACTTGTAACAGATAAGTGGAGGATAGATTTTCAATCTGTGTGCAATTTTTTGGGTAGTAGTGTACATAGCAATTAAAATCATCAGCACTGTACTATGCTTCCTGCCCTTCCTGGCCTTTTGAATAAAACTTCCATTGCCTAGAGTTGATCCAACCTTCTTCGTATTACTGATCGTCGGGTTAGCCATGATCGTCTGTATGTCCAATCTACACATTGTTATAACAAAGGG
Organism: Agrostemma githago; assembly: GCA_958450325.1. Classification (NCBI taxonomy): domain Eukaryota; kingdom Viridiplantae; phylum Streptophyta; class Magnoliopsida; order Caryophyllales; family Caryophyllaceae; genus Agrostemma; species Agrostemma githago. The sequence goes on along the minus strand of OY288250.1, from coordinate 7,044,996 downwards.
AGAGGCCTACTATCTAAATAAGTCTAGTTGTCGAGGCTGAGGGTTTACGAACAATAGTCACAATTCCGAATCTTCTGCTTCCCCTTGATTATACATTTTGAAACCCTTCAACTGTAAGATGATTACAGAAGATCCAAAAAAGTAGTTTATTGTATCATGACCTTTGTAACAAGTTACTCTGTTATTAAAAAGTAGATGAGTTATTAAATATAATTGGTCATGAACAAAGGCAGTTGCAACTATCCCTCTTTATAATACTTATACTTGGAGGTAACATCTTTGCATGAATTCCAGAAATTCTGGTTGCACCCTTATAAATCATATCTGCAATTTCATGTAAAACTATCAAAATTGTATGTGATGATGGCTTCTTCATGGGTGAAAGACATCCAGTTTTCTGAATTAACAATCCCCTTAAGCATCACCAGAAAAGAGGTGGTGAACCCAGCAGGTCCAATCCCTGTCAACCACGGCGACACCCTCTACCTCTCCAACTTAGACGATGTCATTGGTTGTCGTGTTCTTACACCAACCGTCTACTTCTACCACTCTGACCGTTCCTCAACTACCCGAGTGGTAGAGATACTACGAGATGCTCTCGCCCTTGTTCTTGTCCCGTACTACCCATTCTCAGGCCGACTCAGAGAGACCGGAAATGGTAAGCTAGAACTCTTTTTCGGTCCAAATCAAGGCGCCTTGATGGTGGAGGCAAAATCACCCATGGCATTGGCCGATTTAGGAGACCTTTCCGTACCAAACCCGTCATGGACCGCTTTGGTGCATCACTTCCCTGACGAGGAGCCCTACAAAGTGACTGACATGCCTTTACTCATAGCCCAAGTCACCTACTTTCACTGTGGTGGGTTCAGCCTGGGTTTGAGACTGTGTCATTGCCTTTGTGATGGCACTGGTGCCATGCAGTTCTTCAATGCCTGGGCCACCACAGCCAGATTCGGCTCTCTGACCGTCTCCCCGCTCCCACGTTGGGACCGCGAGTATTTCCTCCCTCGAAACCCTCCACTCATCCAGTTCCCTCACAAGGAGTTCATGAGGGTTGTTGATGCTTCCACCTTGACTAAATCACTATGGGAAGTCAAACCAGTCCAAAAATGTTACAAGGTCAACAAGGAGTTCCTTGACTTGGTCAAGTCAATGGCTAATTCTTCATCTTCTTCTTCGAGTTGTTACACTTCATTTGATGCAATGGCAGCCCATATATGGAGATCATGGGTGAAAGCCCTTGATGTAAGTCCTAAAGATTACGAGCTTCGACTGACTTTCACCGTCAACGTCCGCCATATGCTTAAAACCCCGCCTTTGAAAGACGGGTTTTATGGCAATGCAGTGTCGGTGGCGTGCGCCTCTAGCACGGTTCAAGACCTCGTTCATAAACCCCTAACCGATACAACCGAATTGGTGCATAATGCGAGGATTGGTGTTAATGAGGATTACTTAAGGTCAGTGGTGGACTACATTGAGGTTAGAAGGCCTAAAATGCTGGAATTTGGAGGGAAGTTGACAATAACTCAATGGACCCGGTTCATGTTGTATAAAACAGCTGATTTTGGATGGGGTAGACCGGTTTATGCGGGTCCAATAGACTTGAGACCAACCCCTCAAGTTTGTGTCTTGCTTCCAGAAGGTGGGCGGGATGCTGATGGAATGTTGGTTTGCATTTGTTTGCCTCAGGCTGCTTCCACCAAATTCCAGCATACTTTCTGTCTTGGAAAAGCCTAGACTAACAACATAATATCACAATGCCAGATTAATTACATACTCTTTATTTGATCCATTATATTAGTAGTAGTACTCCATAATAAGTAGAAATACGAATATACATAACATATATTAGGTTTATTTCGAGTGAGTTTGGTATAAAAATAAATGAGGGACTTATAGCGTTGTAAATAAAGCGTTTTACTCGTACAACAAGTAAAATCCATACGTTTAAAAATAATGTATATATTCATTCCCTAACTACACTGAATTGGCTTTTGGTAATGCTAGCTGGTAAGTTGTCGTTCTATTTGGTAGATGTAGTTATAACTGAATTGAATCGAACAACCATGCATGAGATCGACAAAATAAACGTAATTAACCGAATGGAAGAGAGATGAAAATAAGTTCAAAAGAACATGATATGTTTTAAACATAAAAACACGAATATAACCTAAATCTTGACTTCTGACTGCATCATATTGTATATCCAACTCAAAGCATGGTGAATAGAACCGAATAATAATCTGAATCCGAAATGGTCTTATCCGATCGATAGTTATTCTAGAAAATGTTATTACTTTCTGACAATACTTACCCCATCTCCCATTAGCATGTAAAATGTACAAGATCACAAAAGTTGATGGGGATTAACGAATTTTGGGGTATTAGACTAATTAAATCACATCAAGCTTAAGATGAGATGTGCAAATTAAAGTTAAAAGGAATGAAGTTGAACAAGATGCTTATGAAAAAACAGCTTAACCATCCACGACAAAATGGAATCAAATCAAAACTTATCTTTTCTACTTTTTAAGTGACCCAACCTTTGGCTTTTCATCTTAATTTACTGTCCTTTGCCCTAATTAAATCCGATGTGGCACTGAGCTGGCATCTCAGTTCTCACTTTGCTAAACCACATTTTGACACATAGGCTAAGCTCTTGGTCATACACATGATGCATTGGACATGCACGTTCCTAGTGAGCATAACCTTGTATTTTTCGCATGCAGCCTTTTGCCCTTAGCATGCATGCGTATGTTCTTAAGAAATCATCTGGGCACCTTAAACATATTTAATATCCTCTTAAATTTAGGTAGTACAATCATCCATACTTAAGAAGGTAATGTACTCGTTGCTCCTGGATGCTAACCGTAGTCAAGCCCCATGATCTCCTCCATGCATTTGAGGAATAAAGGTATAACTTGGCGTTTAGCATGCCGTGTACTGGTCTCACAGATCAACACGAGTCTTTTTCAGCATATTTTGATCTCGTTGATGCACATCCTGGAAACTTTGCCAGGAGGTCCGTAGGTCAGCTATCTCAAAATACTCATATCCAAGGACGCTTAACTGTGGAGATTTTTTTGTATAAAGATTCCGAAAAGAAAGTGCACTAATACTATCAATTCTTTTACGTACTCGTCCGAGTACCATAAACCATATTCAATATCCTCTTAAGTTCAAGGTATTACAATGTTTTACGAGATGGTACCACGAAAGACACCACTCACAAAGTTATTTTGACGAAGCCATGTGATATATATTGGCTGGGTTGGCGGTGATTTTCTTGTCATCGGTGGTGAGCCAAAGTCGTATGCTCCCAAAGATACTATTTATGCACTTATAACCACATAATTGAAACAATAGCGTAGGGAAATAAGGGTCGATCCACAGAGAAAGCGAATTGAAGTAATTAAAGTGAATTATGAAAAGGAATTATGAACTAAAAAGGGGGTGATTGGATAATCAAATTGACTAAAACGAAATAACAAGCAAACGAAATCATTAGTAACAATGAATGAATTCAATGATTTAAACTGTCTCGGACAAGAATTTCCACAACTAACTATCCAAACTGTTCATAGACTCACAACTCCTCCTAACTCTTGAGCAAACTATGTGGGACTAAAATCCTGAATCTCATGCAAGTATTATTTGACTCGAAACATGATAATCAAACAACCTAATACACGCGATTATGTTAATTCAATAATAGCATTATCGAATAGAGAACGATAGAAGTGACAACCAATAAAACACGCGATTATTAGTTCGAATCGCAAGTCAAATCTCTCTTTACCCTAGATACGATGAAACGCATAAGGCTAAAGATCGTTACTTTATCTAATGAGCTTGAACAATTACGGATTCAATCGCTAGAATAATAATAGATTGATAATTGCAAAGATTAATTAGCTGTTTTAATTTAAACATTCAACAATCATGCAAATACGAACGGAGAAATAACAATACTCAAGAGATAAAAGAAAGATTAATTAAAGTCTAACAATTTGGATTATTCGATGCTTCAAATCTTAATCCGAGATGATGAGATTAGCTCTCCATGAATCTCTTGCTAAGCACAATTAGGGTTTTTCTAATGACAAAGATGAAACTGAAAAATATAAAACCAAAGCTTAGCTTAAATAGGTCTTCTCAAAATAGAAAATTAAAACACGGATAAAGGCATGTGGGTGACGCAGCGGCCAACCAGCTCATCTGGGCGGCCCGCCTGGCCAGCCCAGCTGAGGCAGCGGTCCGCCTAGCCAGCCGGCTGGGGTGGCTGCCAGCCCAGGCCTTTTTCTGCTCCTCTTGGGCGGCCCGCCTGGCCAGCCCGACTATGGTTCCTTCTTCGTTTTGCTTCTTTTTTTCGGCTTCCTTCACTTTCACATACCAAGTTGAAATTTCTTAAATCTTCATTTTTCAAACCGTCTCAACTCAACTCAACATCATGCATAAACCCATCAACATTAGAAGCTCTAAAAACCGTCTTTTCTTCATTAAAACACCACATACTTACTAAGACAAATTAGATGATTTCCGCTCTAGATCTACTCCTTATATCATCAAATCTAGCTCAATTATACGTTATAAGCACGCACAAAATCCGCTAGATCAGTCGGCGATGATTTTCTATTTATTTATAGAAACATTTGGCAATACTACTTTACTACGGATTAATTCCTAAGGAGTATTATATAAATCATCTACAAATCAAATGCAAATCAATCAAATCTTACAATACTATTTTTAGTAAGGGTGTAAACTACGAGTATAGTTATCATAAAATAATTTGAGCTATAAACTTATGTTATTTGGTTCGCGATGAAAATAAATAAAAATATACGAAGTATATTTCATTTTCTTGATTTTTTTTTAACAAGTTTTATAACATTAGCTAGTCATCTCCCTCGATTAAAATACTAGGGCCCTAGGGGTGGTAATGTGAAAATTAAATAGTTGTCAAATGAATTTTTTTTGAAGTAATATATATGAAAAATAAAGCAACGATCTAAATATACCGTGCAAATATGTGCGGGTCTATAATAGTAAGAGTAACTATTACTGTGGGTCTGAGATTCCTATAAGTCCTTCCAAGAGAAATCTTTTGGGAGTTGTGTTAGCCATATTACGGTATATTACACTATACCGTAATCGGAATAATATCAATAGGATAGAATAATTTATATATCTTACTCATATTGGAAGAGATTACTATTGTGTTTAGATTCGCACTATACTATAAATATAGTGTTGTTATGATGTAAGAAAAACGAATCACGAATCACGAATCACGAATCAATCAATAATAATAATACTCTTTCAATTCTAACAAGTTGCACGGCAGGAGACTATGATTTGGCTTCTAAACTTCAAGTCCGTCAACTCTGTAATAAAAGGACGATTTATCTAATATACGTGGTTTGCAGGTTATTACATATGTAATAGTTTAGACAGCATGCAACTACTTAGCTAGCGGCTGCGTGTTCCCGACATATGGAATGTTGTATGTTATAACCTTGTGTTGCAGTGTGCCTGGTGTGTGTTATGGAATATTTTACATTTGAGTCATTAACCCAACACATGCTAATGCTATTTAGGCTCGTCATGTCTAATCTTAGCTTGATCTAGTGTCTATATATAATCGGTCACCTGGCTAGAAGGTTTGGAACCACATATGAAACACATACAACTTAATCGTATTACCAGGCCTGCAGGCCACTTCTAGTCTTGAACAAACAAACGTCTTCATCATCTCACATAATCCCTTCATTACAAACTAATTAAGCTACTGTAGTTGAGTAGATCGAGTGCATTTGTGAAGATGTCTAGCAGTTGTAGGACAATCAGTCAGATGAAGATCAGAAACTTGGAGAATTATGCTGCACCAGCATGGAAAACAGACGACTCCCCTTTTCCGTGTTTTAATAATCTTGATTTTAGTGTCGATGACGACCCTTGTCGAACAACATTAGATTTCGAGGGTGATGATGACGATGATGGTGATGGAACTCACGATTATGCCCCGGCTGCGTAATCATTTCGCTAGCAAGTAGCAACCAGGGCACCAGGATCTGAGTTCTAGCTTAATTTGTATGTTAGTAGTATGTAGCAGTACGTGTACCGTGTAGTGTACGTATGTACGTACTTCATATGTATGATAGTACGAGTATGTGTAATCGCTGTTTGATATGGAATACAAGGATTAATAGCTAACCTTAAACCACTGTCGTCCCCCATCAACGATTATTACTCTAAATTGAGTTGCCATAAATTTATTTGCAGCAACTTGTGGGGGTGTGGCGGACAGGCGGAGAGGATGCGTTGATTGTTCAGGAACGATGTAAGCGTAAAGCGGTACAAGGGAAATCAGCCAAAGTACATTTTGGAATACATTTGCATACGAAACTACGTACAACAGACTGTAACTGTAATGAATCCATCAGTAAAATGGGTTCCTTAAACTAAGTGAGTAGATGACAAATGCATGTATTTTTAAGTTTTAACTCCCACATCGACAAAAGATTATAGAATAATTAGCTTTATGATACGCAGTTAACAGCAAAGCACTGCCGAGCTGATTAGCACCAGCTTATAACTCAAGCGAGGCCATTAAATTGGTGGGATTTGGGGCAAAGGTTGCCTCGTGTCATCAGTTGACTAGAGTAATTGCCGCGGCAAGCTACACCAAGAGGAGGAGTAAGTGTTGCGCAGTAACTACTAGTGCTACGTAACCATAGCAAACTGGCTTTACAGAGCAGTTCGCTCCCCTTCCCCACGAAACTCTCGGGGGCTTAGGGCTCGAACTGCCCTCCCACTCTAGACCCACCTTGATATGAGTAAAACATGCCACCCAATAACCACCATTTTTTTATACTCTTAGGGACTACGATAAACGTACAACACCGACAAAGAATTTTGTTTGTTAATTTACTATTCATATTTTAAGAATACATATGTCAGAATAAGAAGACATGGATTTCAATTTAAGACCGTTAGGAGAAGGAGTTTGCATAATTTGATCAATGAAATGCACTCCAATCAACAAACCATAACTTGCTAAACAAAAAACAATATCAATTGTGAAAGACTTCTCCATATTGTATAAGGAACATGATAGTCCCTCCATTTATTTGTTTAAATTTAATTAAAATATCCTTCACAATTCACAAATAAAATGGAGTATGAAACTATAAATGTTGGAAAAAGTATACAAGATGACAAAAATTTTTACAGGATACTAAATTCATATACTTCCTCCATTTTTTTTACATCTTTCCATTATAATATAATATTACACTCATATATTAAATGGATGGGAAGATAAAAAAATTGAGGAAGTAATAAACTTTTTTTTAACCGGGAGTTACATAATTATTAGATGTTAAAATCGCATGGACAAGCAGCCTAGTACAAAATGAAGCAATAATATGGCGAAATATGCGCTGGAGGAACTGTAGAATGGAAATGGGGCAGAGTAAATGCAAGAGAAACACGAAATAATGTAAAACTATATTCTGTCTTCAGTAGTATTTTATTCCCACATCGTCACCGCATGGACAAAATTAGGAGTAAAATTAAGTTGTAGGCCTAATAATTTGGACAAGTAAGAGTAATATGTTGGGCTTGCTTGCTTATACACTGTAATTTGGACGAGTAAGAGTAAAATTAATGGGTTCCTTAAACTAAGTGAGTAGATGAAAAATGCATGTAATTTTAACTCCCACATCGACAAAACATTATAGAATAATTACATTTATAATACGCAGGTAATAAGAACGCACTGTCGAGCTGATTAGCACCAGCTTATAACTCAAGCGAGGGCATTAAAGTGGTGGGAATTGGGTGAAATGTGGCCTCGTGTGTAATTGCCGCGGGAAGCCTCCCGTTGGACACCAAGAGGAGGAAGTGGTACGCGTAGTGACTACTTGTACTACGTTACCAGAGTAAGAAGCAAACTGGCTTTTCAGAGCAGTGAGCTTCTTCCTGGAGACGTTAACCTGGGCCACGGAGCACCTTGATATGAGTAAAACATGCCACCTCCCTGATAACCACCATTTTTTACTCTTAGGGACTACGATAGAAAAAAATTAGAAAAAAATTACTCCCTCTGTTTCATTGATATCTTCCACATTTTTTTTTTCAACCATTTCTTTGATTTCTTCCACTTTCTTTTTTTACTACCATTTTCTCTTTTACCTATGTGGCCCACTTACTTTACATCCTCTCTACTTTTACATATTTTATTATTTTTCTTAAGAAATGTTCCACTTTTAAGGTGAAAGAAATCAATGAAACGGAGGGAGTATCACTCATAATACTCCGTACAATACTAGTCTCTTGTTGTTTGGTTTTGAATTATGAGTGTCAAAAAACGATTCATATTTTTTAAGCATACATATGTCAGAAGAAGAAGATATGAATTTCAATTTAAGACCTTTAGGAGGAGTTTGCCTAATTTGATCAATGAAATGCAGTCCAATCAACAAACCACGACTTTGCTAAAAAAAAAAACAATATCAATTGTGAAAGACTTGCTCCGTATTGTATAAGGACCAATGGACCATAATAGCCTGGCCTCCATTTATTTGTTTAAGTATGAAACTATAAAGGTAAAAAGTATACAAGATTTGACAAAAACTTTTACGTAGGATACCAAATTCATATAATAAACTTTTTTTAACCGGGAGGTACATAATTATTAGATGTTGAAATCGCATGGACAAGCAGCGTAGTACAAAATGAAGCAATAATATGGCAAAGTATGGTAATAAAGGCAACCGAACAAAACTCAAAGATGCTTGAATAAAGTTATATGGACCTGAAGAACTATAGAATGGAAATGGAAGGTATATGCAAGAGAAACACAAAATAATGTACAACTATATTCTGTCTTCAGAACTCCGTAGTATTTTAATTCCACATCGTCAAAGAAGCATTCAATTGTTACACGTACCGTACCACATGGACAAAATTAGGAGTAAAATTAAGTTGTTGGCCTAATAATTTGGACGAGTAGGAGTAATATGTTGGGCTGGCTTGCTTATACACTATATATACAAAGCAGCCCCTAATAGAGAGCCCATGGTGCTAAAACCATGACCTGAATTTGAATTGGGCATGTCACCTCCCAAAGCCATGAACCCACCTGTTGCACATTACTACCCCTCCTAATTTTTTTTATCTTTCCTTTTTTCTTTTTGACACTAGTTAGATTATCTTTCATATTTTCCCTCTTTTCATTTTTGGATTGTACTTTAATCAATTTTTATTTTTTCTTCAATTCTTTATCTTTCCTTTACTCACAAATTTCACTGTATTTCTACTTTATACCCCACATTTTCTTACTTTAATTAATTCTTTATTCTCTTCTTAATTTTTTTTTTGAAGAAAAGAATAATTCATTAATAGAACGTCAAACGACACTTACATTGAATACTTATAATCGCAAACAAATCTATTAAAAGCCAAAGAATACAATTTCTCTTATAAACAAGGGATCTCAAGACATGATTTGACAATTCGGCATGACCTCGTATCGCTATCTTCTTGCAGCTTTTGTTGAGGGGATCCTCCGTTTGATTCATGAGGGAAGGAAACTTGCATTCTATTGATTTCTAAGATCGTTGACAAATTACTTGTATCCATTGAAGAGACAAGCGACGAACCATCAACAAACTAATCTTGTCAATAAATTCTTTATTCTCTTCTTAATTTTTTTTTTGAAGAAAAGAATAATTCATTAATAGAACGTCAAACGACACTTACATTGAATACTTATAATCGCAAACAAATCTATTAAAAGCCAAAGAATACAATTTCTCTTATAAACAAGGGATCTCAAGACATGATTTGACAATTCGGCATGACCTCGTATCGCTATCTTCTTGCAGCTTTTGTTGAGGGGATCCTCCGTTTGATTCATGAGGGAAGGAAACTTGCATTCTATTGATTTCTAAGATCGTTGACAAATTACTTGTATCCATTGAAGAGACAAGCGACGAACCATCAACAAACTAATCTTGTCAATAAACATGAATCTAAATCCTAAACTAATGTAAAGGACCGAAACCTTGAAAATAAGGAGGAAAACCTTGAAATAAAGGACGAAGCTCTCATAAAAAGAGAGAAATTTATTGAATAATAGATTGAATTTCATACTAAGAATTGAAAATTGAACAATTTTTGGGGCTTACCATCGATTAAATATCGATGGAGGCCCCGACGAAAGGAGGAATGTAGGTTTTTTTTTTTGGAGGAGGCAAGAGAGAGATTTTCAAATTTACTTTCAACCCTTTCTCTTCTTAATTTTTGTGCCAAAAAAATAAAATAGAGAAGATATAAACAATTAGGAGAGAGTACTAGAGTAGTAGAGTACTGTACCTTTTTTTACCATTACTTTTGTTATTTACTATACCCCCAATCATCCAAATCTTTATCTTTGCTCTCTCATCATTATTCAAAAAGAAGAGAGGTATTCAAAAAAAAAAAAACGAGTAATATAAGGTATACTCCCTCCGTATTGTATTTATATATTCGTCTCCTTTTATATTAACACAAGTCTCAAGAAATGGTTATTACTCATATAATGTAAAACTAATGCAAGTGAGTTCAATTAGGAAAAAAGTTTAAAAAAGTGGATACATGTTCTACTTGTTCGTGTAGCTGCAGTATGTACTGTGAGTTGTTGTTTTAACCTTGATTACTAATAAACTCGGGGGCGTTTGGTTAAAACAGGGGAAAGGGAAAGGGAATAAACATGGAAAACAAGGGTAAAGAAAAGGAAATCAAAGACATTACCTTAGATTTTCCTTATTGTTTGTTTAGAAATTATATGGAATAAAAATGACGAGGTGGTGTCGGTCTCGGGTGGCGGTAGTAACGAGATTGGTGGTGGTGGTGACATTGGTGATGGTGGTGGTGACATTAGTATTGGTGCCGGAGTGGTGGTGGTTTTAGGGTGGTGGGTGATGAGTTGGGGCGGTGGGTGAGGGAAACAAAATCCAAACCCTTGGGGGTGGGGGAATGAAATTAGAGAAGTATGGGGACTTGGGAGGGAATGCAAAGGGTAAAGAGAATGCAAAAAAATTAATAAACAACCACAAAGGGAATGAGGATGTTGATTCTCTTTCCTTTTCTAAAACCCCTCAACCAAACGCCCCCTCAATTTCCTCTTCTTTAAACCCAATAAATTACTCCCTCCGTTCCATTCATTTGTTTTCTTTTGATTAAAATACTTCTCACAAAGAATATATAAAAGGCAAACAAATAAACGGGATGAAAAATTAATAAACCAAAAAAAAAACTTCCTCTTCCTTAAAAAAAATACCCCTCCTCTTGTTTCCTTCCAAAACTCATAAACAATAATTTAATTACAAACTTAATCAAAACCCTCAATCATTGAATTCAAAACTGTCAAATTGTCAATTGAAATCAAGAATTTAAAAGTATGCAAAATATATACAGGTATTCATTCTTATTTTGATTGTAAACTATTCAGAACATTAACCTACTGTTTATTTAATTTAAAATTAAGAAGCTTTAAATGGTGTACCAATTTTTGTTTCAGTTTCATACAGTAGTAATTTGTTACTGACTTGATTTTTTTTGTGCGGATGATAATAAAGTTTTGAAATTTCAATGGAGTACAATGAACCCACTTTACTAAACCAACTAGTGATCAACTTTAGAAATTCAAAGCGTGATGAAATGGAGATACCTAATGTGACATCTACTAAACATTGCATAATCCGAAATGCAAACATTATTGAGCTACTTGAATCGTTGAATTGCAACAATTTTTTGTACTACAGTGGAAGAGATGTATACGTTAATGCAGACGTGGATACATGTTGTCTACTTATGGGATGTAACTATAGAATTTGAAGATATTGCTTGGAGTTCAACTGTAACACACGACCCAAACTAGAACCGGAATTGTTAGTCACGGTAGCTCACCGAGCTTTGTACTGGTCCCACAGACCAACACGAGTGACAGGATAAAGTCGTATGCCTCAAATTACAATTTATAATCATTTATAAGTACCAACTAACTAAAACAATAGTATAACAGAGAATTGGACTAATTATAACTGTGTACTAACGTAGAAGAATAAATAACTAATTAATTACAGAATAAGTAAAGGTTTTGAAAGATTGTCTGATAACTAAAACTAATAAAGATGAAAACTTTGACTAAATTAGATGATTAAAAGGTCTCGGGTCAAGTACAAATCCACAACTTAATCACAATTGATCATAGAAATCCGGCTCAAATTATTATTCTTTGACTACTTTATCGTGAATCATATATTCTTATCCTCCTTATGAATAACTAATTAAAACGTATGTTATTCTTAATTAGATCTAACTGTTAAACTGTTGCAGGGGTCGTTTACCTCTACAATGGACTTCACACTAGCTATGGAGCCAAGCTCAACCTAGCTCTAATGGCGCAAGTGTAACAGAGAGAAGAACGAGAGAAAAATGGGGAATTGTAGAATTGTATTGAATGATATGACGTGTTTGTTTTTTGACTGATTACCGTATGTATAGTAATATGAGGTTGTTACAACAACCTGCCACGTCACTAATGTAACTAACTACTCATTATCTAACAATAATATAACCGACTATATCATTCGTTCCTCCTTAATGAAGACTTGGCCTCAAGTCAGTTGTTTGCGATGCTAAGCTAACTGGAAATTGAGGATAGTTAGCTTCAAATTCCTCTGCAAACTCTCATGTTGCCTCATGTTCTTCACAACTCATCCGCTGAACTAAGTACTGCACCCTAGCATGGTTTTGATGCCTCACTGTACGCCAGGTTAGTATTGCTTCAGGTTGCATTCCCATCTCCACATCACAACCTTGTAGCCAATTAGGCACATGTACAGCTACAGACAATTACCATACAAACCTCTTCAGTTGTGATACATGAAAAACATTGTGTATCTTCGATGTGCTAGGTAGTTTGAGCCTGTAAGCCACCTGCCCAATCTTGGCTTCAACTTGAAATGGTCCATAATATTTCATGGACAACTTCTGGTTAGATCTGTGCTGAACTGATTCTTATCTATAGGCTTGCAACTTCAACCAAACCCATTCATTCACCCCAAACTCCCTTTCTGATCTATGGCGATCTGCCAGTTGCTTCATCCTATGTTGGGGTTTAGTTAGATTCTCCTTCAGTTGTATGATCATCTTTTCCTTCTTCAAGAGTGACATGTCCACAACATCCACCCTAGATTCCCCTGCGAGATGTGGCAAATGAAGAGGAGGGGGGCTGATTATAGACCACTTCATATAGAGTGCATCCAGCAGCATTCTGGTAGTGGGTATATATTGAACCACCATTCAGCAAGAGGTAGCCACTTGCAGCACTCTTTAGGATTATCTCTACACATACACCGCAAGTAAGACTCCACACACCTGTTTACCACCTCATCAGTCAACCCATCAGTTTGAGGGTGATAGGCAGACAACATTTTGAATTCATTTCTCTGAATTAAAAGCAAGCTTTGCCAAACTAGCTCAGAAAAACTGAATCTCTGTCACTCACAATGCTACGAGGCCACCCATGTAACTTGAATACATTGTCGAGGTAACTTTGAGCTACATGGACCGCATTATATGGATGAGTCAGGGCCATAAAGTGTGCACTTTTGCTCAACCTGTCCACTACAACAAAAATGACATCCTTCCCACTGGACATTGGCAATCCACCAATGAAGTCCATGGAAATATCAACTCATACCTCTTCAGGAATCGGAAGGGATTGCAGTAATCCTGGTATGCTGCTGATCATACTTAGAAGCTTGGCAAATCAACAACTCCTTACAAACCTAGCCACATCCCGTGTTATCCCCTTCCAATAGAAAATACCCTTGATCCTTCTGCTAGTAATGTCACGCCCAGAATGTCCCCCTTCTCCTGAGGAATGATGCCACTTGAGTAGTTCTAACTTAAGGGAATCCGTCTGGCTCGTGAAGGAAGCACTTAACGTCCCTACCCAATTCTTGAAATCAACCAACGATGCTCCAATGTTCTGAAATCAACCCGCCAGCTCCTTGCACATCTTGTATGTCCGGGTCGCCCCAATCTTTAGTTGTACACATAAATTGTAGTTGTATTAATCACACGCATTGAACTGTCGTATTACCACAACCCTTACAGACACAAACGAATACTAACAATATTATTCTTAAACGTTACACACCCTTGAGTTACAAACGATCATCTCCTTGTGATATCTTGAGAGATTTTGAGAGAACATTTGAAATTGTTTGTCGTTGACCATCACAAGGTCGTGGTTGTGTTCGTCGATGAATTCGTCAATAAAGAACCCACTGATCTTCATACAGAACCCAATCCTTGCGTGACAACACGTCCTCGTCATCTTCGTCTACCTTTTAGGTTCATACAATCACACAATCTCTTGACCTTCCATTTCTTGCGTACTGGACACCTTGACCATGCTTTGCTGTGCTGTTACGTTTGGCCCTGCTTATTGCATGCCAACAATTTCTTCTTAATCGAACCATCATAGGATCTTGTTGTCGTGTACCTTTTCACATCAAAACCACGAGAGAATGCGTATGATTTATAAAACTCAAACGCTCTGTCGATGTCCACGAACGTCTGCCCTACATAAGGAACATCAACTGCTTGTGATCCAGTACAATAGACGTGTGTATCAATAAATTAAATGGGTCTTCACCTAACGCATACGAGAACGAAAATGCAAAAATTAGAGGTTTGAATGAACTTTATAACAACAAAGCTGTGGTCTGAAGTTTATAAAGGAAAACAACTGGAAAAAATAATAACCTAGATTAAACCCTAGAAACTATGAATCTTGCAACACTCGAGTTAAACTCTAAACTCAATGAATTTGATTTTTCCTCAATAACGACTGTGACTTTGCTCATATAACTGCGTGATTATTACAGCTAACAGATTGACACCAAAAAATACAAGGAACAACTACAACTACAAGAAACCAAAATGCAATACTCATCTTACACAAATGGTTAAATGAAAATAACCATCACAAGAAAACATCAACAAAATAAATCGGAAAAAAAACAAATTTTGACTTTATAACAATACACAAAGACAAGTGATTTAAGTGGTAATGATGACGTAATATGTGATTAAACCCTAAAAATGTACGATGGAGTAATATATGACGACATATTTGTAACCCACGTACTAAAATCTGTACTTAGCGAAACGTGACTTTCCTTCGTATAGGGTGTGACTCTCACGTTGTAAATATGTGATTCTTCAAGTTAGCAAATTAATAAAAGATAGAATACATAAATTTTTGAGCATATGAAATTAATTCAAGTTAGTAAATGCAGAAGTAAATATACTCATCTTACCTCCTACATGTTCAACAACCTCGAGCATATGATCATCGAAGGAATATGTCGCCTGCAAATTTTCGAAGAAAAGTACCATTGGAGCATATAGAGATGAAGCTTGAGAAAAATATTGAAAAAGTATTTCAAAGAAGAGTATTAAATGAATTGTAGAGAGGGAGTGGTTTGATTAAATTATACAGAAAAAATTTGTATTTTTGGATGAATTAGTTTGAATTGTAGTGAGAGAGGTTGGATAGAGGCTACGGTCGGATTGACCATTTCCTTTTTCTTTTAAAACACACAATCAATCTAAGTCATTTATTTAACAAACAATCAATGAACACAAACACAACTCTCCAACTTCTCAATTCTTACTCAACTTCCTTGATCTCATCTCTATATAAAGCGACATTTTTACCACTATCATCTATTATATAACATGGGTTACCATTATCATCTACTCCATTATATAACATGGGTACAAACTATATTTTTATCTAGTATGCACAAGGGTCTCTGTTTCATTTTCCTCTAAATTCCTCTTAAATTAGAGGAAGAACTCAATTTCCTCTAAATAGGAGGACCTTCCACGTTGATTCCGCGCTACATAGAAAGGATGTCCTCTTAGAAGAAGATAGTCTATCATCTCTATTATGGATGCTCTAAGGCCTTAAGGATATACAATCAATGTGAAGTACTATTAATTGGGAGTAATATAAGCTCAAAATGAGAAAAACACTCATAACAAAATACTCGTTCTATTGTAAAGTCCATAAAGCGTACTCATTACAATAACTTTTTTCTTTTATATCTTGGCTTTTGAAAGCATATTCTTTTATGATTTTATAATATAATCTATCTTTAAATTTTAATTACCTTATGAGTAATGAGTATAATTAGGTAAGAATATAACAATTTGATTAAAATTATAATAAAAATTATTTTTTTTCGAAGAAAATACAAATTTGTAAAGATATACACCCTCCCAGTCAACTATTGTCCCTTGATTTTGGCACAAAGATCAACGAAAGAGGAAGAGGCCAATGATCAGATGACAAATTGATCATATTGAGTATGAACGATGAAATTGTTTATCAAATGCAATCCTAAAATATAAATGACAATAATTGTCTGAGACGCCTCAAAAAGTAGAATAGGATAACAAATGATTGAGACGGAGAGAGTAACATTCTGATTAAAATCATACTACAAATAAAAAGATCGTGCAAAATAAGGGTCTCATTTTTTAATCTCACTCTAGGTCTTTACAATCTTTGAGACGACCATGCATGCTACCATTGAATTAGATAAGAAAGAGTAAGAAACTTTTACTCCGTATTTATTTATTTACTTATTGTGATAAAGGGTAAATGTATACGCAATAGTAGTTGTCAACTTCATTATCATCCCACATCGGTAATTAATTTGAACGCTATGAACTGGTTTGCACTAGCTTAGGAATTACTGATAGGATGGAGGAAAAGAAGACAAGGGGAAAGTCAATCTAAGAATATCAAATAAAAAAAATACAAGTAGTTAGGTGGTCTACGAGGGTTTCAGTCGATCGAATTGGCCGCAAATATATGTTAGCCTGTTAGGTGTACAAGCAAGCTACCAATGGTTACAAATTAAAGCTAATCAATTACGTATTCCAAAGGTATCCATGGGATTAAAGAGATTAGAGCATGGTCAACGGTAAGCTAGTTTGGTACGAGTACTAACTAAATTAGTCCCATCAAATTTATGAGCTACAACATACGGAGTAATTAAGTTACTCTGTACAGTATGATTTAGTGCAACGATTTTAGCTACAACATTCTAACTTAAATGAACCCACACACTAACAAACTGTCCAATCCATATTTTTAATAAAATTATTTGTTAAAAAATAACAATTTGATTGGTTAAATTATTTTGTGGACCCACTACATAAGCTACTAGCTCCATGGAATACTACGATGAGAGGATTATACAACCAGTTGTACATAACTCTATGTACAACTGGTTTTAAGATTTCGAGATTTATCACAAAGGTTTTGAGTTTTGTTGTAAACTTTCTGAGCTTTAGTGTAAAGTTGTCGAGTTAAATTACGTAAATGTTTAAGCTCAAAAACTTACAACTTAGCTCAGAAACTTATGTAAGCTCAGTAAATATATACAAAAGCTCAGCAATTTTGTCCTGGTTGTACAATAATATTGTACAACCAGATGTATAATCCTATTTTTCGAGTTCAATGAAAAGATTATATAACCAGTTGTACGTATCTCTATGTACAACTGGTTTTATGATTTTGAGGTTTATTACAAAAGTTTCAAGTTTTGCTATAATCTTTCTGAACTTTAGTGTAAAGTTGTCGAGTTAAATCACATAAATGTTTATGCTCAAAAACTTACAACTTAGCTCAGAAACTTGTGTAAGCTCAGTAAATATATACAAAAGCTCAACAATGTTGTCCTGGTTGTACAGTATTATTGTACAACCAGATGTATAATCCTATTTTCCAATGAGAGGATTATACAACCTGTTGTACATAGCTCTATGTACAACTGGTTTTAAGATTTCGAACTTTATCACAAAAGTTTCGAGTTTTGTTGTAAACTTTCTGAGCTTTAGTGTAAAGTTGCCGAGTTAAATCAGATAAATGTTTAAGCTCAAAAACTTACAACTTATATCAGAAACTTTTATAAGTTCAGTAAATATATACAAAACTCAACAACTTTGCTTTGGTTGTACAATGCAGGTGTATAATCCTATTTTCATTCAAATGGTACGTTTCTATTTTGCACAGAATTAAGAAGCTATTAAAATAATATTAAAAGTACAAAAATTTTGGGACAAACTAATTGACACTTAATTGTCCAAAAATGTACTGGTATATATTGATTTTTAGGTGTATTCTTCATATTGATTTTTAAGCTTATATTTTTTCTAATATTGTAGATTATTATCTGAATAGATTCTCTTTTACTTATTTTAACATTCAATCCACGTATATCAACCAAGTAACATTAAGCAACATGGACCCTTAAAACTCAAGTCTGACCTATAAATACATACACATACACCAATTTAATTCATTCATACATTCATTACACATAAGATTAATTAATTAAACCAAAAACATGGAGATCAAAGCAGCCGGGTTCAAGTCGAAAATGCTAATCTTATTTATAGTATTGGTTATAATGTTGGCTAGTTCGTCAGGGTCATCGGTCGTGGGCCAGGCGGCTCGAGGAGAACCGAGATTGAGTGATGATCATGAGCCGCATGTCGACAACCTCGACAAACCGTGCTCCAGTACGTACGACTGCAGGGAGTTGGGTTGCCTTGCTCCTATATGTAACAACGGAATATGTAGTTGCCCTCCTACCTAATTAATACTCCATACTTCATAATAATAATAAAATGATTCGGATTTGCAGTACTTATGTTGGTTTATCAATAATAAATAAAGTTATCTTTTTACATAAGTAAATCATCTCACGCGTGAATTCAAGTCTAATATGTATAATCAATGTAAAGATTATACAACCAGTTGTACGTATCTCTATGTACAACTGGTTTTATGATTTTGAGGTTTATCACAAAAGTTTCGAGTTTTGCTATAATCTTTCTGAACTTTAGTGTAAAGTTGTCGAGTTAAATCACATAAATGTTTATGCTCAAAAACTTACAACTTTGCTCAGAAACTTGTGTAAGCTCAGTAAATATATACAAAACCTCAGCAATTTTGTCCTGGTTGTACAGTATTATTGTACAACCAGATGTATAATCCTATTTTCCGAGTTGCAATGAGAGGATTATACAACCAGATGTACGTAGCTCTATGTACAACTGGTTTTAAGATTTCGAACTTTATCACAAAGGTTTCGAGTTTTGTTATAAACTTTCTGAGCTTTAGTGTAAAGTTGTCGAGTTAAATCACGTAAATGTTTAAGCTCAAAAACTTACAACTTATATCAGAAACTTTTATAAGTTCAGTAAATATATACAAAAACTCAATAACTTTGCGTTGGTTGTACAATGCAGGTGTATAATCCTATTTTCATTCTAATGGTACGTTTCTATTTTGCACAAGAATTAAGAAGCTATTAAAATAATATTAAAAGTACAAAAATTTTGGGACAAACTAATTGACACTTAATTGTCCAAAAATGTACGTGTATATATTGATTTTTAGGTGTATTCTTCATATTGATTTTTAAGCTTATATTTTTTTCTAATATTGTAGATTATTATCTGAAAAGATTCTCTTTTACTTATTTTAGCATTCAATCCACGGATATCAACCTAGTAACACTAAGCAACATGTACCCAAGTCTGACCTATAAATACATACACATACACCAATTTAATTCATTCATACATTCATTACACATAAGATTAATTAATTAAACCAAAAACATGGAGATCAAAGCAGCCGGGTCGTTCAAGTCGAAAATGCTAATCTTATTTATAGTATTGGTTATTATGTTGGCTAGTTCGTCAAGGTCATCGGTCGTGGGCCAGGCGGTTCGAGGAGAACCGAGATTGAGTGATGATCATGAGCCGCATGTCGACAACCTCGACAAACCGTGCTCCAGTACGTACGACTGCAGGGAGTTGGGTTGCCTTGCTCCTATATGTAACAACGGAATATGTAGTTGCCCTCCTACCTAATTAATACAACGTACTTCATAATAATAATAAAATGATACGGATTTGCAGTACTTATGTTTTGGTTTATCAATAATAAATAAAGTTATCTTTTCACATAAGTAAATCATCTCACGCGTGAATTCATGTCTAATATGTATAATCAATGAAAAGATTATACAACTAGTTCTACGTATCTCTATGTACAACTGGTTTTATGATTTTGAGGTTTATTACAAAAGTTTCGAGTTTTTTTATAATCTTTATGAACTTTACTGTAAAGTTGTCGAGTTAAATCACATAAATGTTTATGCTCAAAAACTTACAACTTAGCTCAGAAACTTGTGTAAGTTCAGTAAATATATACAAAAGATAAACAATTTTGTCCTTGTTGTACAATAATATTGTACAACCAGATGTATAATCCTATTTTTCGAGTTCAATGAAAAGATTATACAACCAGTTGTACGTATCTCTATGTACAACTGGTTTTATGATTTTGAGGTTTATTACAAAAGTTTCAAGTTTTGCTATAATCTTTCTGAACTTTAGTGTAAAGTTGTCGAGTTAAATCACATAAATGTTTATGCTCAAAAACTTACAACTTAGCTCAGAAACTTGTGTAAGCTCAGTAAATATATACAAAAGCTCAACAATGTTGTCCTGGTTGTACAGTATTATTGTACAACCAGATGTATAATCCTATTTTCCAATGAGAGGATTATACAACCTGTTGTACATAGCTCTATGTACAACTGGTTTTAAGATTTCGAACTTTATCACAAAGGTTTCAAGTTTTGTTGTAAACTTTCTGAGCTTTAGTGTAAAGTTGTCGAGTTAAATCACGTAAATGTTTAAGCTCAAAAACTTACAACTTATATCAGAAACTTTTATAAGTTCAGTAAATATATACAAAAACTCAACAACTTTGCTTTGGTTGTACAATGCAGGTGTATAATCTTGTTTTCATTCAAATGGTACGTTTCTATTTTGCACAAGAATTAAGAAGCTATTAAAATAATATTAAAAGTACAAAAATTTTGGGACAAACTAATTGACACTTAATTGTCCAAAATGTACGTGTATATATTGATTTTTAGGTGTATTCTTCATATTGATTTTTAAGCTTATATTTTTTCTAATATTGTAGATTATTATCTGAATAGATTCTCTTTTACATATTTTAGCATTCAATCCACGGATATCAACCTAGTAACACTAAGCAACATGAACCCTTAAAACTCAAGTCTGATCTATAAATACATACACATACACCAATTTAATTCATTCATAGATTCATTACACATAAGATTAATTAATTAAACCAAAAACATGGAGATCAAAGCAGTCGGGTCGTTCAAGTCGAAAATGCTAATCTTATTTATAGTATTGGTTGTAATGTTGGCTAGTTCGTCAGGGTCATCGGTCGTGGGCCAGGCGGTTCGAGGAGAACCGAGATTGAGTGATGATCATGAGCCGCATGTCGACAACCTCGACAAACCGTGCTCCAGTACGTACGACTGCAGGAAGTTGGGTTGCCTTGCTCCTATATGTAACAACGGAATATGTAGTTGCCCTCCTACCTAATTAATACTCCGTACTTCATAATAATAATAAAATGATTCAGATTTGCAGTACTTATGTATTTGTTTATCAATAATAAATAAAGTTACCTTTTTACATAAGTAAATCATCTCACGCGTGAATTCAAGTCTAATATGTATAATCAATGAAAATATTATACAACTAGTTGTACGTATCTCTATGTACAACTGGTTTTATGATTTTGAGGTTTATCACAAAAGTTTCGAGTTTTGCTATAATCTTTCTGAACTTTAGTGTAAAGTCGAGTTTTGCTATAATCTTTCTGAACTTTAGTGTAAAGTTGTCGAGTTAAATCACATAAATGTTTATGCTCAAAAACTTACAACTTAGCTCAGAAACTTGTGTAAGCTCTGTAAATATATACAAAAGATAAACAATTTTGTCCTGGTTGTACAATATTATTGTACAACCAGATGTATAATCCTATTTTTTGAGTTCAATGAAAAGATTATACAACCAGTTGTACGTATCTCTATGTACAACTGGTTTTATGATTTTGAGATTTATTACAAAAGTTTCGAATTTTGCTATAATCTTTCTGAACTTTAGTGTAAAGTTGTCGAGTTAAATCACATAAATGTTTATGCTCAAAAACTAACAACTTAGCTCAGAAACTTGTGTAAGCTCAGTAAATATATACAAAATCTCAGCAATATTGTACAACCAGATGTATAATCCTATTTTCCGAGTTGCAATGAGAGGATTATACAACCAGTTGTACGTAGCTCTATGTACAACTGGTTTTAAGATTTCGAACTTTATCACAAAGGTTTCGAGATTTGTTGTGAACTTTCTGAACTTTAGTGTAAAGTTGTCGAGTTAAATCACATAAATGTTTTTGCTCAAAAACTTACAACTTAGCTCAGAAACTTGTGTAAGCTCAGTAAATATATACAAAAGCTCAACAATTTTGTCCTGGTTGTACAATAATATTGTACAACCAGATGTATAATCCTATTTTTCGAGTTCAATGAAAAGATTATACAACAAGTTGTACGTATCTCTATGCACAACTGATTTTATGATTTTGAGGTTTATTACAAAAGTTTCGAGTTTTGTTGTAAACTTTCTGAACTTTAGTGTAAAGTTGTCGAGTTAAATCACATAAATGTTTATGCTCAAAAACTTACAACTTAGCTCAGATACTTGTGTAAGCTCAGTAAATATATACAAAAGCTCAACAATTTTGTCCTGGTTGTACAGTACAATATTATTGTACAACCAGATGTATAATCCTATTTTCCGAGTTGCAATGAGAGGATTATACAACCAGTTGAACATAGCTCTATGTACAACTGGTTTTAAGATTTCGAACTTTATCACAAAGGTTTCGAGTTTTGTTGTAAACTTTCTGAGCTTTAGTGTAAAGTTGTCGAGTTAAATCAGATAAATGTTTAAGCTCAAAAACTTACAACTTATATCAGAAACTTTTATAAGTTCAGTAAATATATACAAAAACTCAACAACTTTGCTTTGATTGTACAATGCAGGTGTATAATCCTATTTTCATTCAAATGGTACGTTTCTATTTTGCACAAGAATTAAGAAGCTATTAAAATAATATTAAACGTACAAAAATTTTGGGACAAACTAATTGACACTTAATTGTCCAAAAATGTACGTGTATATATTGATTTTTAGGTGTATTTTTCATATTGATTTTTAAGCTTATATTTTTTCTAATATTGTAGATTATTATCTGAATAGATTCTCTTTTACTTATTTTAGCATTCAATCCACGGATATCAACCTAGTAACACTAAGCAACATGTACCCTTAAAACTCAAGTCTGACCTTTAAATACATACACATACACCAATTTAATTCATTCATACATTCATTACACATAAGATTAATTAATTAAACCAAAAACATGGAGATCAAAGCAGCCGGGTCGTTCAAATCGAAAATGCTAATCTTATTTATAGTATTGGTTATAATGTTGGCTAGTTCGTCAGGGTCATCGGTCGTGGGCCAGGCGGTTCGAGGAGAACCGAGATTGAGTGATGATCATGAGCCGCATATCGACAACCTCGACAATCCGTGCTCCAGTACGTACGACTGCAGGGAGTTGGGTTGCCTTGCTCCTATATGTAACAACGGAATATGTAGTTGCCCTCCTACCTAATTAATACTCCGTACTTCATAATAATAATAAAATGATTCGGATTTGCAGTACTTATGTTTTGGTTTATCAATAATAAATAAAGTTATCTTTTTACATAAGTAAATCATCTCACGCGTGAATTCAAGTCTAATATGTATAATCAATGAAAAGATTATACAACCAGTTGTACGTATCTCTATGTACAACTGGTTTTTTGATTTTGAGGTTTATTACAAAAGTTTCGAGTTTTGCTATAATCTCTCTGAACTTTAGTGTAAAGTTGTCGAGTTAAATCACATAAATGTTTATGCTCAAAAACTTACAACTTAGCTTAGAAACTTGTGTAAGCTCAGTAAATATATACAAAAGCTCAACAATTTTGTCCTGGTTGTACAATATTATTGTACAATAATATTGTCCAACCAGATGTATAATCCTATTTTCCGAGTTGCAATGAGAGGATTATACAACCAGTTGTACATAGCTCTATGTACAACTGGTTTTAAGATTTCGAACTTTATCACAAAGGTTTTGAGTTTTGTTGTAAACTTTCTGAGCTTTAGTGTAAAGTTGTCGAGTTAAATCATGTAAATGTTTAAGCTCAAAAACTTACAACTTATATTAGAAACTTTTATAAGTTCAGTAAATATATACAAAAACTCAACAACTTTGCTTTTGTTGTACAATGCAGGTGTATAATCCTATTTTCATTCAAATGGTACGTTTCTATTTTGTACAAAAATTAAGAAGCTATTAAAATAATATTAAAAGTACAAAAATTTTGGGACAAACTAATTGACACTTAATTGTCCAAAAATGTACGTGTATATATTGATTTTTAGGTGTATTCTTCATATTGATTTTTAAGCTTATATTTTTTTCTAATATTGTAGATTATTATCTGAAAAGATTCTCTTTTACTTATTTTAGCATTCAATCCACGGATATCAACCTAGTAACACTAAGCAACATGTACCCAAGTCTGACCTATAAATACATACACATACACCAATTTAATTCATTCATACATTCATTACACATAAGATTAATTAATTAAACCAAAAACATGGAGATCAAAGCAGCCGGGTCGTTCAAGTCGAAAATGCTAATCTTATTTATAGTATTGGTTATTATGTTGGCTAGTTCGTCAAGGTCATCGGTCGTGGGCCAGGCGGTTCGAGGAGAACCGAGATTGAGTGATGATCATGAGCCGCATGTCGACAACCTCGACAAACCGTGCTCCAGTACGTACGACTGCAGGGAGTTGGGTTGCCTTGCTCCTATATGTAACAACGGAATATGTAGTTGCCCTCCTACCTAATTAATACAACGTACTTCATAATAATAATAAAATGATACGGATTTGCAGTACTTATGTTTTGGTTTATCAATAATAAATAAAGTTATCTTTTCACATAAGTAAATCATCTCACGCGTGAATTCATGTCTAATATGTATAATCAATGAAAAGATTATACAACTAGTTCTACGTATCTCTATGTACAACTGGTTTTATGATTTTGAGGTTTATTACAAAAGTTTCGAGTTTTTTTATAATCTTTATGAACTTTACTGTAAAGTTGTCGAGTTAAATCACATAAATGTTTATGCTCAAAAACTTACAACTTAGCTCAGAAACTTGTGTAAGTTCAGTAAATATATACAAAAGATAAACAATTTTGTCCTTGTTGTACAATAATATTGTACAACCAGATGTATAATCCTATTTTTCGAGTTCAATGAAAAGATTATACAACCAGTTGTACGTATCTCTATGTACAACTGGTTTTATGATTTTGAGGTTTATTACAAAAGTTTCAAGTTTTGCTATAATCTTTCTGAACTTTAGTGTAAAGTTGTCGAGTTAAATCACATAAATGTTTATGCTCAAAAACTTACAACTTAGCTCAGAAACTTGTGTAAGCTCAGTAAATATATACAAAAGCTCAACAATGTTGTCCTGGTTGTACAGTATTATTGTACAACCAGATGTATAATCCTATTTTCCAATGAGAGGATTATACAACCTGTTGTACATAGCTCTATGTACAACTGGTTTTAAGATTTCGAACTTTATCACAAAGGTTTCAAGTTTTGTTGTAAACTTTCTGAGCTTTAGTGTAAAGTTGTCGAGTTAAATCACGTAAATGTTTAAGCTCAAAAACTTACAACTTATATCAGAAACTTTTATAAGTTCAGTAAATATATACAAAAACTCAACAACTTTGCTTTGGTTGTACAATGCAGGTGTATAATCTTGTTTTCATTCAAATGGTACGTTTCTATTTTGCACAAGAATTAAGAAGCTATTAAAATAATATTAAAAGTACAAAAATTTTGGGACAAACTAATTGACACTTAATTGTCCAAAATGTACGTGTATATATTGATTTTTAGGTGTATTCTTCATATTGATTTTTAAGCTTATATTTTTTCTAATATTGTAGATTATTATCTGAATAGATTCTCTTTTACATATTTTAGCATTCAATCCACGGATATCAACCTAGTAACACTAAGCAACATGAACCCTTAAAACTCAAGTCTGATCTATAAATACATACACATACACCAATTTAATTCATTCATAGATTCATTACACATAAGATTAATTAATTAAACCAAAAACATGGAGATCAAAGCAGTCGGGTCGTTCAAGTCGAAAATGCTAATCTTATTTATAGTATTGGTTGTAATGTTGGCTAGTTCGTCAGGGTCATCGGTCGTGGGCCAGGCGGTTCGAGGAGAACCGAGATTGAGTGATGATCATGAGCCGCATGTCGACAACCTCGACAAACCGTGCTCCAGTACGTACGACTGCAGGAAGTTGGGTTGCCTTGCTCCTATATGTAACAACGGAATATGTAGTTGCCCTCCTACCTAATTAATACTCCGTACTTCATAATAATAATAAAATGATTCAGATTTGCAGTACTTATGTATTTGTTTATCAATAATAAATAAAGTTACCTTTTTACATAAGTAAATCATCTCACGCGTGAATTCAAGTCTAATATGTATAATCAATGAAAATATTATACAACTAGTTGTACGTATCTCTATGTACAACTGGTTTTATGATTTTGAGGTTTATCACAAAAGTTTCGAGTTTTGCTATAATCTTTCTGAACTTTAGTGTAAAGTCGAGTTTTGCTATAATCTTTCTGAACTTTAGTGTAAAGTTGTCGAGTTAAATCACATAAATGTTTATGCTCAAAAACTTACAACTTAGCTCAGAAACTTGTGTAAGCTCTGTAAATATATACAAAAGATAAACAATTTTGTCCTGGTTGTACAATATTATTGTACAACCAGATGTATAATCCTATTTTTTGAGTTCAATGAAAAGATTATACAACCAGTTGTACGTATCTCTATGTACAACTGGTTTTATGATTTTGAGATTTATTACAAAAGTTTCGAATTTTGCTATAATCTTTCTGAACTTTAGTGTAAAGTTGTCGAGTTAAATCACATAAATGTTTATGCTCAAAAACTAACAACTTAGCTCAGAAACTTGTGTAAGCTCAGTAAATATATACAAAATCTCAGCAATATTGTACAACCAGATGTATAATCCTATTTTCCGAGTTGCAATGAGAGGATTATACAACCAGTTGTACGTAGCTCTATGTACAACTGGTTTTAAGATTTCGAACTTTATCACAAAGGTTTCGAGATTTGTTGTGAACTTTCTGAACTTTAGTGTAAAGTTGTCGAGTTAAATCACATAAATGTTTTTGCTCAAAAACTTACAACTTAGCTCAGAAACTTGTGTAAGCTCAGTAAATATATACAAAAGCTCAACAATTTTGTCCTGGTTGTACAATAATATTGTACAACCAGATGTATAATCCTATTTTTCGAGTTCAATGAAAAGATTATACAACAAGTTGTACGTATCTCTATGCACAACTGATTTTATGATTTTGAGGTTTATTACAAAAGTTTCGAGTTTTGTTGTAAACTTTCTGAACTTTAGTGTAAAGTTGTCGAGTTAAATCACATAAATGTTTATGCTCAAAAACTTACAACTTAGCTCAGATACTTGTGTAAGCTCAGTAAATATATACAAAAGCTCAACAATTTTGTCCTGGTTGTACAGTACAATATTATTGTACAACCAGATGTATAATCCTATTTTCCGAGTTGCAATGAGAGGATTATACAACCAGTTGAACATAGCTCTATGTACAACTGGTTTTAAGATTTCGAACTTTATCACAAAGGTTTCGAGTTTTGTTGTAAACTTTCTGAGCTTTAGTGTAAAGTTGTCGAGTTAAATCAGATAAATGTTTAAGCTCAAAAACTTACAACTTATATCAGAAACTTTTATAAGTTCAGTAAATATATACAAAAACTCAACAACTTTGCTTTGATTGTACAATGCAGGTGTATAATCCTATTTTCATTCAAATGGTACGTTTCTATTTTGCACAAGAATTAAGAAGCTATTAAAATAATATTAAACGTACAAAAATTTTGGGACAAACTAATTGACACTTAATTGTCCAAAAATGTACGTGTATATATTGATTTTTAGGTGTATTTTTCATATTGATTTTTAAGCTTATATTTTTTCTAATATTGTAGATTATTATCTGAATAGATTCTCTTTTACTTATTTTAGCATTCAATCCACGGATATCAACCTAGTAACACTAAGCAACATGTACCCTTAAAACTCAAGTCTGACCTTTAAATACATACACATACACCAATTTAATTCATTCATACATTCATTACACATAAGATTAATTAATTAAACCAAAAACATGGAGATCAAAGCAGCCGGGTCGTTCAAATCGAAAATGCTAATCTTATTTATAGTATTGGTTATAATGTTGGCTAGTTCGTCAGGGTCATCGGTCGTGGGCCAGGCGGTTCGAGGAGAACCGAGATTGAGTGATGATCATGAGCCGCATATCGACAACCTCGACAATCCGTGCTCCAGTACGTACGACTGCAGGGAGTTGGGTTGCCTTGCTCCTATATGTAACAACGGAATATGTAGTTGCCCTCCTACCTAATTAATACTCCGTACTTCATAATAATAATAAAATGATTCGGATTTGCAGTACTTATGTTTTGGTTTATCAATAATAAATAAAGTTATCTTTTTACATAAGTAAATCATCTCACGCGTGAATTCAAGTCTAATATGTATAATCAATGAAAAGATTATACAACCAGTTGTACGTATCTCTATGTACAACTGGTTTTTTGATTTTGAGGTTTATTACAAAAGTTTCGAGTTTTGCTATAATCTCTCTGAACTTTAGTGTAAAGTTGTCGAGTTAAATCACATAAATGTTTATGCTCAAAAACTTACAACTTAGCTTAGAAACTTGTGTAAGCTCAGTAAATATATACAAAAGCTCAACAATTTTGTCCTGGTTGTACAATATTATTGTACAATAATATTGTCCAACCAGATGTATAATCCTATTTTCCGAGTTGCAATGAGAGGATTATACAACCAGTTGTACATAGCTCTATGTACAACTGGTTTTAAGATTTCGAACTTTATCACAAAGGTTTTGAGTTTTGTTGTAAACTTTCTGAGCTTTAGTGTAAAGTTGTCGAGTTAAATCATGTAAATGTTTAAGCTCAAAAACTTACAACTTATATTAGAAACTTTTATAAGTTCAGTAAATATATACAAAAACTCAACAACTTTGCTTTTGTTGTACAATGCAGGTGTATAATCCTATTTTCATTCAAATGGTACGTTTCTATTTTGTACAAAAATTAAGAAGCTATTAAAATAATATTAAAAGTACAAAAATTTTGGGACAAACTAATTGACACTTAATTATCCAAAAATGTACGTGTATATATTGATTTTTAAGTGTATTCTTCATATTGATTTTTAAGCTTATATTTTTTCTAATATTGTAGATTATTATCTGAATAGATTCTGTTTTACTTATTTTAGCATTCAATCCACGGATATCAACCTAGTAACATTAAGCAACATGGACCCTTAAAACTCAAGTCTGACCTATAAATACATACACATACACCAATTTAATTCATTCATACATTCATTACACATAAGATTAATTAATTAAACCAAAAACATGGAGATCAAAGCAGCAGGGTTCAAGTCGAAAATACTAATCTTTTTTATAGTATTGGTTATAATGTTGGCTAGTTCGTCAGGGTCATCAGTCGTGGGCCAGGCGGCTCGAGGAAAACCGAGATTGAGTGATGATCATGAGCTGCATGTCGACAACCTCGACAAACCGTGCTCCAGTACGTACGACTGCAGGGAGTTGGGTTGCCTTGCTCCTATATGTAACAACGGAATATGTAGTTGCCCTCCTACCTAATTAATACTCCGTACTTCATAATAATAATAAAATGATTCGGATTTGCAGTACTTATGTTGGTTTATCAATAATAAATAAAGTTATCTTTTGACATAAGTAAATCATCTCACGCGTGAATTCAAGTCTAATATGTATAATCAATGAAAAGATTATATAACCAGTTGTACGTATCTCTATGTACAACTGGTTTTATGATTTTGAGGTTTATCACAAAAGTTTCGAGTTTTGCTATAATTTTTCTGAACTTTAGTGTAAAGTTGTCGAGTTAAATCACATAAATGTTTATGCTCAAAAACTTACAACTTAGCTCAGAAACTTGTGTAAGCTCAGTAAATATATACAAAAACTCAGCAATTTTATCCTGGTTGTACAATATTGTTGTACAATATTATTGTACAACCAGATGTATAATCCTATTTTCCGAGTTGCAATGAGAGGATTATACAACCAGTTGTACGTAGCTCTATGTACAACTGGTTTTAAGATTTCGAACTTTATCACAAAGGTTTCAAGTTTTGTTGTAAACTTTCTGAGCTTTAGTGTAAAGTTGTCGAGTTAAATCACGTAAATGTTTAAGCTCAAAAACTTACAACTTATATCAGAAACTTTTATAAGTTCAGTAAATATATACAAAAACTCAACAACTTTGCTTTGGTTGTACAATGCAGGTGTATAATCTTGTTTTCATTCAAATGGTACGTTTCTATTTTGCACAAGAATTAAGAAGCTATTAAAATAATATTAAAAGTACAAAAATTTTGGGACAAACTAATTGACACTTAATTGTCCAAAATGTACGTGTATATATTGATTTTTAGGTGTATTCTTCATATTGATTTTTAAGCTTATATTTTTTCTAATATTGTAGATTATTATCTGAATAGATTCTCTTTTACATATTTTAGCATTCAATCCACGGATATCAACCTAGTAACAGTAAGCAACATGAACCCTTAAAACTCAAGTCTGATCTATAAATACATACACATACACCAATTTAATTCATTCATAGATTCATTACACATAAGATTAATTAATTAAACCAAAAACATGGAGATCAAAGCAGTCGGGTCGTTCAAGTCGAAAATGCTAATCTTATTTATAGTATTGGTTGTAATGTTGGCTAGTTCGTCAGGGTCATCGGTCGTGGGCCAGGCGGTTCGAGGAGAACCGAGATTGAGTGATGATCATGAGCCGCATGTCGACAACCTCGACAAACCGTGCTCCAGTACGTACGACTGCAGGAAGTTGGGTTGCCTTGCTCCTATATGTAACAACGGAATATGTAGTTGCCCTACTACCTAATTAATACTCCGTACTTCATAATAATAATAAAATGATTCGGATTTGCAGTACTTATGTTGGTTTATCAATAATAAATAAAGTTATCTTTTTACATAAGTAAATCATCTCACGCGTGAATTCAAGTCTAATATGTATAATCAATGAAAAGATTATACAACCAGTTGTACGTATCTCTATGTACAACTGGTTTTATGATTTTGAGGTTTATCACAAAAGTTTCGAGTTTTGCTATAATCTTTCTGAACTTTAGTGTAAAGTTGTCGAGTTAAATCACATAAATGTTTATGCTCAAAAACTTACAACTTAGCTCAGAAACTTGTGTAAGCTCAGTAAATATATACAAAAACTCAGCAATTTTATCCTGGTTGTACAATAATAATCCTATTTTCCGAGTTGCAATGAGAGGATTATACAACCAGTTGTACGTAGCTCTATGTACAACTGGTTTTAAGATTTCGAACTTTATCACAAAGGTTTCAAGTTTTGTTGTAAACTTTTTGAGCTTTAGTGTAAAGTTGTCGAGTTAAATCACGTAAATGTTTAAGCTCAAAAACTTACAACTTATATCAGAAACTTTTATAAGTTCAGTAAATATATACAAAAACTCAACAACTTTGCTTTGGTTGTACAATGCAGGTGTATAATCTTGTTTTCATTCAAATGGTACGTTTCTATTTTGCACAAGAATTAAGAAGCTATTAAAATAATATTAAAAGTACAAAAATTTTGGGACAAACTAATTGACACTTAATTGTCCAAAATGTACGTGTATATATTGATTTTTAGGTGTATTCTTCATATTGATTTTTAAGCTTATATTTTTTCTAATATTGTAGATTATTATCTGAATAGATTCTCTTTTACATATTTTAGCATTCAATCCACGGATATCAACCTAGTAACAGTAAGCAACATGAACCCTTAAAACTCAAGTCTGATCTATAAATACATACACATACACCAATTTAATTCATTCATAGATTCATTACACATAAGATTAATTAATTAAACCAAAAACATGGAGATCAAAGCAGTCGGGTCGTTCAAGTCGAAAATGCTAATCTTATTTATAGTATTGGTTGTAATGTTGGCTAGTTCGTCAGGGTCATCGGTCGTGGGCCAGGCGGTTCGAGGAGAATCGAGATTGAGTGATGATCATGAGCCGCATGTCGACAACCTCGACAAACCGTGCTCCAGTACGTACGACTGCAGGAAGTTGGGTTGCCTTGCTCCTATATGTAACAACGGAATATGTAGTTGCCCTACTACCTAATTAATACTCCGTACTTCATAATAATAATAAAATGATTCGGATTTGCAGTACTTATGTTGGTTTATCAATAATAAATAAAGTTATCTTTTTACATAAGTAAATCATCTCACGCGTGAATTCAAGTCTAATATGTATAATCAATGAAAAGATTATACAACCAGTTGTACGTATCTCTATGTACAACTGGTTTTATGATTTTGAGGTTTATCACAAAAGTTTCGAGTTTTGCTATAATCTTTCTGAACTTTAGTGTAAAGTTGTCGAGTTAAATCACATAAATGTTTATGCTCAAAAACTTACAACTTAGCTCAGAAACTTGTGTAAGCTCAGTAAATATATACAAAAACTCAGCAATTTTATCCTGGTTGTACAATATTATTGTACAACCAGATGTATAATCCTATTTTCCGAGTTGCAATGAGAGGATTATACAACCAGTTGTACGTAGCTCTATGTACAACTGGTTTTAAGATTTCGAACTTTATCACAAAGGTTTCAAGTTTTGTTGTAAACTTTCTGAGCTTTAGTGTAAAGTTGTCGAGTTAAATCACGTAAATGTTTAAGCTCAAAAACTTACAACTTATATCAGAAACTTTTATAAGTTCAGTAAATATATACAAAAACTCAACAACTTTGCTTTGGTTGTACAATGCAGGTGTATAATCTTGTTTTCATTCAAATGGTACGTTTCTATTTTGCACAAGAATTAAGAAGCTATTAAAATAATATTAAAAGTACAAAAATTTTGGGACAAACTAATTGACACTTAATTGTCCAAAATGTACGTGTATATATTGATTTTTAGGTGTATTCTTCATATTGATTTTTAAGCTTATATTTTTTCTAATATTGTAGATTATTATCTGAATAGATTCTCTTTTACATATTTTAGCATTCAATCCACGGATATCAACCTAGTAACAGTAAGCAACATGAACCCTTAAAACTCAAGTCTGATCTATAAATACATACACATACACCAATTTAATTCATTCATAGATTCATTACACATAAGATTAATTAATTAAACCAAAAACATGGAGATCAAAGCAGTCGGGTCGTTCAAGTCGAAAATGCTAATCTTATTTATAGTATTGGTTGTAATGTTGGCTAGTTCGTCAGGGTCATCGGTCGTGGGCCAGGCGGTTCGAGGAGAACCGAGATTGAGTGATGATCATGAGCCGCATGTCGACAACCTCGACAAACCGTGCTCCAGTACGTACGACTGCAGGAAGTTGGGTTGCCTTGCTCCTATATGTAACAACGGAATATGTAGTTGCCCTACTACCTAATTAATACTCCGTACTTCATAATAATAATAAAATGATTCGGATTTGCAGTACTTATGTTGGTTTATCAATAATAAATAAAGTTATCTTTTTACATAAGTAAATCATCTCACGCGTGAATTCAAGTCTAATATGTATAATCAATGAAAAGATTATACAACCAGTTGTACGTATCTCTATGTACAACTGGTTTTATGATTTTGAGGTTTATCACAAAAGTTTCGAGTTTTGCTATAATCTTTCTGAACTTTAGTGTAAAGTTGTCGAGTTAAATCACATAAATGTTTATGCTCAAAAACTTACAACTTAGCTCAGAAACTTGTGTAAGCTCAGTAAATATATACAAAAACTCAGCAATTTTATCCTGGTTGTACAATATTATTGTACAACCAGATGTATAATCCTATTTTCCGAGTTGCAATGAGAGGATTATACAACCAGTTGTACGTAGCTCTATGTACAACTGGTTTTAAGATTTCGAACTTTATCACAAAGGTTTCAAGTTTTGTTGTAAACTTTCTGAGCTTTAGTGTAAAGTTGTCGAGTTAAATCACGTAAATGTTTAAGCTCAAAAACTTACAACTTATATCAGAAACTTTTATAAGTTCAGTAAATATATACAAAAACTCAACAACTTTGCTTTGGTTGTACAATGCAGGTGTATAATCTTGTTTTCATTCAAATGGTACGTTTCTATTTTGCACAAGAATTAAGAAGCTATTAAAATAATATTAAAAGTACAAAAATTTTGGGACAAACTAATTGACACTTAATTGTCCAAAATGTACGTGTATATATTGATTTTTAGGTGTATTCTTCATATTGATTTTTAAGCTTATATTTTTTCTAATATTGTAGATTATTATCTGAATAGATTCTCTTTTACATATTTTAGCATTCAATCCACGGATATCAACCTAGTAACACTAAGCAACATGAACCCTTAAAACTCAAGTCTGATCTATAAATACATACACATACACCAATTTAATTCATTCATAGATTCATTACACATAAGATTAATTAATTAAACCAAAAACATGGAGATCAAAGCAGTCGGGTCGTTCAAGTCGAAAATGCTAATCTTATTTATAGTATTGGTTGTAATGTTGGCTAGTTCGTCAGGGTCATCGGTCGTGGGCCAGGCGGTTCGAGGAGAACCGAGATTGAGTGATGATCATGAGCCGCATGTCGACAACCTCGACAAACCGTGCTCCAGTACGTACGACTGCAGGAAGTTGGGTTGCCTTGCTCCTATATGTAACAACGGAATATGTAGTTGCCCTACTACCTAATTAATACTCCGTACTTCATAATAATAATAAAATGATTCGGATTTGCAGTACTTATGTTGGTTTATCAATAATAAATAAAGTTATCTTTTTACATAAGTAAATCATCTCACGCGTGAATTCAAGTCTAATATGTATAATCAATGAAAAGATTATACAACCAGTTGTACGTATCTCTATGTACAACTGGTTTTATGATTTTGAGGTTTATCACAAAAGTTTCGAGTTTTGCTATAATCTTTCTGAACTTTAGTGTAAAGTTGTCGAGTTAAATCACATAAATGTTTATGCTCAAAAACTTACAACTTAGCTCAGAAACTTGTGTAAGCTCAGTAAATATATACAAAAACTCAGCAATTTTATCCTGGTTGTACAATATTATTGTACAACCAGATGTATAATCCTATTTTCCGAGTTGCAATGAGAGGATTATACAACCAGTTGTACGTAGCTCTATGTACAACTGGTTTTAAGATTTCGAACTTTATCACAAAGGTTTCAAGTTTTGTTGTAAACTTTCTGAGCTTTAGTGTAAAGTTGTCGAGTTAAATCACGTAAATGTTTAAGCTCAAAAACTTACAACTTATATCAGAAACTTTTATAAGTTCAGTAAATATATACAAAAACTCAACAACTTTGCTTTGGTTGTACAATGCAGGTGTATAATCTTGTTTTCATTCAAATGGTACGTTTCTATTTTGCACAAGAATTAAGAAGCTATTAAAATAATATTAAAAGTACAAAAATTTTGGGACAAACTAATTGACACTTAATTGTCCAAAATGTACGTGTATATATTGATTTTTAGGTGTATTCTTCATATTGATTTTTAAGCTTATATTTTTTCTAATATTGTAGATTATTATCTGAATAGATTCTCTTTTACATATTTTAGCATTCAATCCACGGATATCAACCTAGTAACAGTAAGCAACATGAACCCTTAAAACTCAAGTCTGATCTATAAATACATACACATACACCAATTTAATTCATTCATAGATTCATTACACATAAGATTAATTAATTAAACCAAAAACATGGAGATCAAAGCAGTCGGGTCGTTCAAGTCGAAAATGCTAATCTTATTTATAGTATTGGTTGTAATGTTGGCTAGTTCGTCAGGGTCATCGGTCGTGGGCCAGGCGGTTCGAGGAGAATCGAGATTGAGTGATGATCATGAGCCGCATGTCGACAACCTCGACAAACCGTGCTCCAGTACGTACGACTGCAGGAAGTTGGGTTGCCTTGCTCCTATATGTAACAACGGAATATGTAGTTGCCCTACTACCTAATTAATACTCCGTACTTCATAATAATAATAAAATGATTCGGATTTGCAGTACTTATGTTGGTTTATCAATAATAAATAAAGTTATCTTTTTACATAAGTAAATCATCTCACGCGTGAATTCAAGTCTAATATGTATAATCAATGAAAAGATTATACAACCAGTTGTACGTATCTCTATGTACAACTGGTTTTATGATTTTGAGGTTTATCACAAAAGTTTCGAGTTTTGCTATAATCTTTCTGAACTTTAGTGTAAAGTTGTCGAGTTAAATCACATAAATGTTTATGCTCAAAAACTTACAACTTAGCTCAGAAACTTGTGTAAGCTCAGTAAATATATACAAAAACTCAGCAATTTTATCCTGGTTGTACAATATTATTGTACAACCAGATGTATAATCCTATTTTCCGAGTTGCAATGAGAGGATTATACAACCAGTTGTACGTAGCTCTATGTACAACTGGTTTTAAGATTTCGAACTTTATCACAAAGGTTTCAAGTTTTGTTGTAAACTTTCTGAGCTTTAGTGTAAAGTTGTCGAGTTAAATCACGTAAATGTTTAAGCTCAAAAACTTACAACTTATATCAGAAACTTTTATAAGTTCAGTAAATATATACAAAAACTCAACAACTTTGCTTTGGTTGTACAATGCAGGTGTATAATCTTGTTTTCATTCAAATGGTACGTTTCTATTTTGCACAAGAATTAAGAAGCTATTAAAATAATATTAAAAGTACAAAAATTTTGGGACAAACTAATTGACACTTAATTGTCCAAAATGTACGTGTATATATTGATTTTTAGGTGTATTCTTCATATTGATTTTTAAGCTTATATTTTTTCTAATATTGTAGATTATTATCTGAATAGATTCTCTTTTACATATTTTAGCATTCAATCCACGGATATCAACCTAGTAACACTAAGCAACATGAACCCTTAAAACTCAAGTCTGATCTATAAATACATACACATACACCAATTTAATTCATTCATAGATTCATTACACATAAGATTAATTAATTAAACCAAAAACATGGAGATCAAAGCAGTCGGGTCGTTCAAGTCGAAAATGCTAATCTTATTTATAGTATTGGTTGTAATGTTGGCTAGTTCGTCAGGGTCATCGGTCGTGGGCCAGGTGGTTCGAGGAGAACCGAGATTGAGTGATGATCATGAGCCGCATGTCGACAACCTCGACAAACCGTGCTCCAGTACGTACGACTGCAGGAAGTTGGGTTGCCTTGCTCCTATATGTAACAACGGAATATGTAGTTGCCCTACTACCTAATTAATACTCCGTACTTCATAATAATAATAAAATGATTCGGATTTGCAGTACTTATGTTGGTTTATCAATAATAAATAAAGTTATCTTTTTACATAAGTAAATCATCTCACGCGTGAATTCAAGTCTAATATGTATAATCAATGAAAAGATTATACAACCAGTTGTACGTATCTCTATGTACAACTGGTTTTATGATTTTGAGGTTTATCACAAAAGTTTCGAGTTTTGCTATAATCTTTCTGAACTTTAGTGTAAAGTTGTCGAGTTAAATCACATAAATGTTTATGCTCAAAAACTTACAACTTAGCTCAGAAACTTGTGTAAGCTCAGTAAATATATACAAAAACTCAGCAATTTTATCCTGGTTGTACAATATTATTGTACAACCAGATGTATAATCCTATTTTCCGAGTTGCAATGAGAGGATTATACAACCAGTTGTACGTAGCTCTATGTACAACTGGTTTTAAGATTTCGAACTTTATCACAAAGGTTTCAAGTTTTGTTGTAAACTTTCTGAGCTTTAGTGTAAAGTTGTCGAGTTAAATCACGTAAATGTTTAAGCTCAAAAACTTACAACTTATATCAGAAACTTTTATAAGTTCAGTAAATATATACAAAAACTCAACAACTTTGCTTTGGTTGTACAATGCAGGTGTATAATCTTGTTTTCATTCAAATGGTACGTTTCTATTTTGCACAAGAATTAAGAAGCTATTAAAATAATATTAAAAGTACAAAAATTTTGGGACAAACTAATTGACACTTAATTGTCCAAAATGTACGTGTATATATTGATTTTTAGGTGTATTCTTCATATTGATTTTTAAGCTTATATTTTTTCTAATATTGTAGATTATTATCTGAATAGATTCTCTTTTACATATTTTAGCATTCAATCCACGGATATCAACCTAGTAACACTAAGCAACATGAACCCTTAAAACTCAAGTCTGATCTATAAATACATACACATACACCAATTTAATTCATTCATAGATTCATTACACATAAGATTAATTAATTAAACCAAAAACATGGAGATCAAAGCAGTCGGGTCGTTCAAGTCGAAAATGCTAATCTTATTTATAGTATTGGTTGTAATGTTGGCTAGTTCGTCAGGGTCATCGGTCGTGGGCCAGGCGGTTCGAGGAGAACCGAGATTGAGTGATGATCATGAGCCGCATGTCGACAACCTCGACAAACCGTGCTCCAGTACGTACGACTGCAGGAAGTTGGGTTGCCTTGCTCCTATATGTAACAACGGAATATGTAGTTGCCCTACTACCTAATTAATACTCCGTACTTCATAATAATAATAAAATGATTCGGATTTGCAGTACTTATGTTGGTTTATCAATAATAAATAAAGTTATCTTTTTACATAAGTAAATCATCTCACGCGTGAATTCAAGTCTAATATGTATAATCAATGAAAAGATTATACAACCAGTTGTACGTATCTCTATGTACAACTGGTTTTATGATTTTGAGGTTTATCACAAAAGTTTCGAGTTTTGCTATAATCTTTCTGAACTTTAGTGTAAAGTTGTCGAGTTAAATCACATAAATGTTTATGCTCAAAAACTTACAACTTAGCTCAGAAACTTGTGTAAGCTCAGTAAATATATACAAAAACTCAGCAATTTTATCCTGGTTGTACAATATTATTGTACAACCAGATGTATAATCCTATTTTCCGAGTTGCAATGAGAGGATTATACAACCAGTTGTACGTAGCTCTATGTACAACTGGTTTTAAGATTTCGAACTTTATCACAAAGGTTTCGAGTTTTGTTGTAAACTTTCTGAGCTTTAGTGTAAAGTTGTCGAGTTAAATCAGATAAATGTTTAAGCTCAAAAACTTACAACTTATATCAGAAACTTTTATAAGTTCAGTAAATATATACAAAAACTCAACAACTTTGCTTTGATTGTACAATGCAGGTGTATAATCCTATTTTCATTCAAATGGTACGTTTCTATTTTGCACAAGAATTAAGAAGCTATTAAAATAATATTAAAAGTACAAAAATTTTGGGACAAACTAATTGACACTTAATTGTCCAAAAATGTACGTGTATATATTGATTTTTAGGTGTATTCTTCATATTGATTTTTAAGCTTATATTTTTTCTAATATTGTAGATTATTATCTGAAAAGATTCTCTTTTACTTATTTTAGCATTCAATCCACGGATATCAACCTAGTAACACTAAGCAACATGTACCCTTAAAACTCAAGTCTGACCTATAAATACATACACATACACCAATTTAATTCATTCATAGATTCATTACACATAAGATTAATTAATTAAACCAAAAACATGGAGATCAAAGCAGCCGGGTCGTTCAAGTCGAAAATGCTAATCTTATTTATAGTATTGATTATAATGTTGGCTAGTTCGTCAGGGTCATCGGTCGTGGGCCAGGCGGCTCGAGGAGAACCGAGATTGAGTGATGATCATGAGCCGCATGTCGACAACCTCGACAAACCGTGCTCCAGTACGTACGACTGCAGGGAGTTGGGTTGCCTTGCTCCTATATGTAACAACGGAATATGTAGTTGCCCTCCTACCTAATTAATACTCCGTACTTGATAATAATAATAAAATGATTCGGATTTGCAGTACTTATGTTTTGGTTTATCAATAATAAATAAAGTTATCTTTCTACATAAGTAAATCATCTCACGCGTGAATTCAAGTCTAATATGTATAATCAATGAAAAGATTATACAACCAGTTGTACGTATCTCTATGTACAACTGGTTTTATGATTTTGAGGTTTATCACAAAAGTTTCGAGTTTTGCTATAATCTTTCTGAACTTTAGTGTAAAGTTGTCGTCTTAAATCACATAAATGTTTATGCTAAAAAACTTACAACTTAGCTCAGATACTTGTGTAAGCTCAGTAAGTAAATACAAAAGCTCAACAATTTTGTCTTGGTTGTACAATAATATTATTATTGTACAACCAGATGTATAATCCTATTTTCCGAGTTGCAATGAGAGGATTATTGTGGACATGACATAGGTCCACCCCGACGTGGCCACGTGCGGGTTTGGGGAGGCGAATGAATCTCCATATGAGAATGGATCGAATTGAAATTTAGGTCTATGTGGAGTCGCCACCGAATTTTGTGGTTATTCGGAACCGTTCGAGCCCACTCTATGTCGTAGTGGGGCGTATACAAAATACGGCCCATTTCCGATGTCAGATTTTATTGGGCTCGTCCCTTTGCATTTGATACCGATACCGACATTATCGGATATCGTGTATTGAATGACTCTCGTGCGCCAACGGTTTCGGGCATCCGGAAACCGAGGTTCTGAGTAAGGGGTGAGGGTACGTGTTGGGAAGCCCTTCAAAGAACACCCAACCCTGCCCGCACATTAGCGGCCTCTACTAAGAAATCGAATGACTTACAATACGCGAGTTAGTAAAACGGGAAAAAAGCTTATGCAAACATTGTTTTTCCTAGGCATGTGAATGAAATTGAAAAGTGGGTTTCTATGTCAATTTAATGCAATTAATGCTACGTCAAAGTGGAATTTTAGCATGTGGGTTCATTTAGTACAATAAACGAACAATAATTAAATTGGCAAAAGAAATAACAAACGCGTTAGTAACGATGTAATGATATAACGAATAATAACGGTTTGTGCAAATATGAGATGAATTGAAAAGATGCAAATATGATGATGTATGTTTTGAAAAGATAGTAAAAACGCGTGATTGATTGAGCACGCGTTGACCTAAGTCATAAAATACTATCGAGTTTGAAAATAGAAGAATGTACGACTCGTTGTTTTGGTCGTGACGAGGCTACTCGGTCGAGTGGTCGATGGACTCGATCGAGTAGACCTGTAAAAAGTAATTCTGTTTTGCGTTATGGACCATACTCGGCCGAGTTATTGACCAACTCGGTCGAGTACATGGCCACTCGACCGAGTCACTGTGAGACTCGATCGAGTGGTGGTCGTAACTAGCATTCTGACTTGATTTTAGGGTGTCACTCGATCGAGTGACTAAGGCACTCGGTCGAGTGGCACCTGTACGAACTTGGTTCGTTTGCAATTTAATTATTGATTTTGAAATTGCTTTTGATTTTTGATAATTCGACGGTTTTACCGAATCGGACATAAATATTGCACAATTTATGTTCGACTTGGTTTTTTATAAATCGCGAATTTGTTGGACCGAATATAAATATTGTTGAATTTATACTCGATTCTAATTTTGAATACTCGTTATATCCCATATTCGATTATTTGAATCGATATGGAATATTAGAGTGAAATATAAAAAAAAGATAAATTGATTTTAGTCGTTTTAAATTAATTATCGTGATATGAATAAATCACGCTAATTAATTCATATGACTTGATTGTTAGATTCGATATCCAATTATAAAATTTGTATCGAATCTAAAATCGACGCTTTACTTCAATAAAAAAACTTGATTCCCTCTACTTCTCCGACATCGAAATAAATCCCTGGGGATTGTGATGTCGGATCCGTGTCAACGGGTTTCGACCCTTATTAAAATTGATTTTTAAAGGAATTGATGGATGCGAAATTAATGATGATGATGACGAGAAATAATAACGAATTGTTGTTTAAGTTAATTTATCTCAATAATCAAATAGTCGGAGTACCGGGATAAGCGACCGACGACGCGTGTGCGGTACACTTGTATATGCGGTTTTCCTTATCCCGGTATCCTTCTTATTCGACACAAATCGATAAATATTTTAATGCTTTGATATTAGTAGTATTATCGATATTATGACGCGACAAACAAAATAATAAAAAAAGACGAAAAAACGCGAAAAGGAGGACGAAGATGACGAAGAGAGAAAGGGAAGAAAATAGAGGGTTTTGACACCCTCAACCTACATGTTCTTGTCTCGGTGCGGACTCGTAACCGTGGCTTCTACACAAGAGTCTTCGAGGTTTTACGTAGGTTAAGTTATGGTGGCTCGGGATTGACTCCTAAAACTAGGTTTAGGGTTTTGCTAGTGTCGGATTGCTAGGGTTTGATTAGGGTTTGTAAAAGACGTATTGTGTGTGTGTATGATTGTTCTAGGGTTTCGAAAAGTTGTATTAGGGTTGTAAAGGTTGTGTAAAAAGTTGTGTAATTGTGTTGCATGGGGGTTGCTTATATAGGCATGGCTAGGGCACCGATTTAGGGTTACTCGACCGAGTATGGGGCTAACTCGGTCGAGTGGCCCGTGAAGCCTGTCGTCGGGCTTGAAGCACGCCCACTCGATCGAGTGGGTGGGTCACTCGATCGAGTGGCCCAGTCGGGTTGCACGGGTCCATTGTTTTGGACCTTGACTTTGGGTGTTTGATGGGTTTTGTGTTTGATTTGGACTTTTGAGGATTGTATGGCTGTTTTGTGCGTCTCGGAAACGACTTTGACCGGGGTTGACCCAATCGTGAAAAGTCGGTTTTATTTCCGGTGTCGGTTTCGGCCCAAATTAGTCTTGTTTGACTCGGAATGATCCACTGGGCCTGGATTTGAGGTCCGTTTGGTGAGATTTGTACTCCGTAAGTGTGTTAGCCAACGATTAATGGATTTGAGCCCGTATCCGAGCGCATAGAAACACGTTAGCGTCCGATCATCATCGGGTATTTTTTGGAAACTGCCATAGACACCTGGCGGTCAAAATGCGA
The DNA here is from genome assembly GCA_958450325.1 of Agrostemma githago. Lineage (NCBI taxonomy): Eukaryota > Viridiplantae > Streptophyta > Magnoliopsida > Caryophyllales > Caryophyllaceae > Agrostemma > Agrostemma githago. The sequence continues at coordinate 7,001,514 of OY288250.1, read as the reverse complement.
GTGTCCACAATTATATATACAACCAGTTGTACATAGCTCTATGTACAACTGGTTTTAAGATTTCGAACTTTATCACAAAGGTTTCGAGTTTTGTTGTAAACTTTCTGAGCTTTAGTGTAAAGTTGTCGAGTTAAATCAGATAAATGTTTAAGCTCAAAAACTTACAACTTATATCAGAAACTTTTATAAGTTCAGTAAATATATACAAAAACTCAACAACTTTGCTTTGATTGTACAATGCAGGTGTATAATCCTATTTTCATTCAAATGGTACGTTTCTATTTTGCACAAGAATTAAGAAGCTATTAAAATAATATTAAAAGTACAAAAATTTTGGGACAAACTAATTGACACTTAATTGTCCAAAAATGTACGTGTATATATTGATTTTTAGGTGTATTCTTCATATTGATTTTTAAGCTTATATTTTTTCTAATATTGTAGATTATTATCTGAATAGATTCTCTTTTACTTATTTTAGCATTCAATCCACGGATATCAACCTAGTAACACTAAGCAACATGTACCCTTAAAACTCAAGTCTGACCTATAAATACATACACATACACCAATTTAATTCATTCATACATTCATTACACATAAGATTAATTAATTAAACCAAAAACATGGAGATCAAAGCAGCCGGGTCGTTCAAGTCGAAAATGCTAATTTTATTTATAGTATTGGTTATTATGTTGGCTAGTTCGTCAAGGTCATCGGTCGTGGGCCAGGCGGTTCGAGGAGAACCGAGATTGAGTGATGATCATGGGCCGCATGTCGACAACCTCGACAAACCGTGCTCCAGCACGTACGATTGCAGGGAGTTGGGTTGCCTAGCTCCTATATGTAACAACGGAATATGTAGTTGCCCTCCTACCTAATTAATACTCCGTACTTCATAATAATAATAAAATGATTCGGATTTGCAGTACTTATGTTGGTTTATCAATAATAAATAAAGTTATCTTTTTAGATAAGTAAATCATCTCACGCGTGAATTCAAGTCTAATATGTATAATCAATGAAAAGATTATACAACCAGTTGTACGTATCTCTATGTACAACTGGTTTTATGATTTTGAGGTTTATCACAAAAGTTTCGAGTTTTGCTATAATCTTTTTGAACTTTAGTGTAAAGTTGTCGACTTAAATCACATAAATGTTTATGCTCAAAAACTTACAACTTAGCTCAGAAACTTGTGTAAGCTCAGTAAATATATACAAAAGCTCAACATTTTTGTCCTATTTTTCGAGATGTATAATCCTATTTTCCTGCTATAGATGTGCTCCAGTACGCTCTATGTACAACTGTGTAGACACCCACATTTTGACTGTCAGGTGTCTATAGCAGTTTCCGACAAATACCCGATGATGATCGGACGCAAACATGCTTTAACGTATTCGGAAACGGGCTCAAAATCATTGGCATTTGGCTTGGGCTTTTTACGGAGTACATATCTCACAAAACCAACCTCAAAATCAGGCCCAGTGGGTCGTTTCGAGTCAAATAAGACTAATTTGGGTCGATTCCGACACCAGGGTTAAAACCGTCTTTTAACGACCGAGTCAAAACCCGGTCAAAAATATTCTCGAGACACGCGAGTCAGCCGTGACACCTCATGTGACTGATTCGGGCTCCAACACCACAAAAAATCAGCTACACAAAATATTAAACAAATTCGTTTAAGGATAGAATTCGATCTCAAGTAGGAATTCTATCTGAAAACCGAATCGAATACTCGATCGAGCTAGGACACTCGGCCGAACTACTCCACCAACCAGCCGGTTCCCTTTCTTCTCCAACAAGAAAGCGGAGTTTACGTTCCTCTCGACTTCATGTATTTTCTATCCTAAGCGGTAGTTCTAATTCAAAGTACCTCTCCTAGCCAAGGTCGGGAAGTTCCCTATAAATAGCCCCTTGCACAACACAAATAAGATACTTTTTTTTAGACATCGACATTCATTAACGTACATCAACTCTACACACATAAAGCATAAAACTTAGCATCGAGAAACCGATATTATAAACCCGAAGGAAACCGGCCCCGATACCCGACACCCTTCACACGTCCCACCAAACCAAGCCACCATACTCACCGACATCCACTCGACGCTCTTGTGCCCAAGCCACGTTCCGACGAGCTCCGATCCGATTAAACTAAAACATGTAGGTTGAGGGTGTAACCAAACCCGACTTCTCTATTTCTCTCTTCTCCCTCTCGTTTTTCCTCTTTTTTTCGTCGTCCGTCTTTTCCTTTTACGGGTCTTCGGTCGTCTTTTTTTATTACGGGTCGTTCGTCGCTTTTTATTATTCCTAATATCGATATTACTAAAACTATTTTCGTATAACAAACATTCTTAAAAATATGATATCAACTCTATAGTTGAATATCGTATTAAAGGAATTAAATTAAATCTCGTCGATGCTAAGAAAATCGTTACACCTTTTTTACAAAATACAACGATTTCAAACGCGGAGAGAATTAACATCTTTTTCGTTCAAAAAAAAAACAATTTTACAAAACTTTTTCTAAAATTCATTCCGAATATTTGATATCGATTTCATAATCGAATATCAGATACGACGAATATCGAAAACATAAATCGAGTATAAATTAATTCATATTTGTACGCGATTTATCAAAATTAGCAATTTTCTAACAACAAACGGAACCGGGACAGACCCGCACGCGAGTCGCGCCCCTCCCAGGCGACTCGCGCACGGGCCTGAAACCCGAGCCTCTTTTTTTTAGCTTTTTTTCGTTCGTTTTTTATTCTACGAAACGATTTCTTAAAATTTATATCTTTTCTAAATATATTCCGAGTATTGGATATCGATTACGTAATCGAACATCGAATATAACGAATATCGAGAATATTAGATCGAGTGCAAATTATGCGATATTTGTACGCGATTTAATAAAAGCACCGAATTTTCAAAAATCGGTCTCGAAAACAGGCCGGGACGCGAGTCGCATGCGTCCCGGGCGAGCCACGCGGCCGGCTGAAACGCGGCTCGTCTTTCGCTTTTTTTTTATTTTTTCGAACTTCGTTTTTTTAAGCAAAACTGCGTCTTTTTAACAATATTAATTCATATTTGTACGCGATTTATCAAAATTAGCAATTTTCGAACAACAAACGGAATCGGGACAGACCCGCACGCGAGTCGCGCCCCTCCCAGGCGACTCGCGCACGGGCCTGAAACCCGAGCCTCTTTTTTTTAGCTTTTTTTTGTTCGCTTTTTATTCTACGAAACGATTTCTTAAAATTTATATCTTTTCTAAAACTATTCCGAGTATTTGATATCGATTACGTAATCGAACATCAAATATAACGAATATCGAGAATATTAGATCGAGTGCAAATTATGCAAATTACGTAATCGAACATCAAATCGCGATATTTGTACGCGATTTAATAAAAGCACCGAATTTTCAAAAATCGGTCTCGAAAACAGGCCGGGACGCGAGTCGCATGCGTCCCGGGCGAGCCGCGCGGCCGGCTGAAACGCGGCTCGTCTTTCGCTTTTTTTTATTTTTTCGAATTTGTTTTTTTATACAAAACTGCGTCTTTTTAACAATATTTTCAGATTTCGACTAATATTTTCTCGATCTCGTATATTTATCATATTTGCTATATTATTTTTCACAAACTGATACTAACTCGTTTGTTCATCTTTTGTAGCAAATTCATCTTTTTTTATCGTTTGTTTTATTATACTAAAACGAATCTCACATGCTAAATTCAACTTTGACATTAATATTTTCATGCATTAAACCGACTTAGCAACCCATTCAATTCCTCGCATGTTTAGGAAAACAATGTTTGCATATCATTCATCGTATTACTAACGCGCGTATTAAAACATCATTCGATATCCTAGTGGAGGCCGCTAATGTGCGGGCGGGGTTGGGTGTTCTTTGTGAACTTCCCAACACGTACCCTCACCCCTTACTCAAAACCGTGGTTTCCGGATGTCCGAAACCATTGGCAACGAGAGTCATTCAATACACGGTATCCGATCAAGTCGGTATCGGTATCAAATGCAAAGGGACGAACCCGATAAATTCTGACATCGGAAATGGGCCGTATTTTGTACACGGCCCACTACGACATAGAGTGGGTTCGAACGGGCCCGAACTCCCACAAAGTTCGGTGGCGACTCCAACTTCGATTTAATTTCAATTTGAACATCTCATATGGAGATTCATTCGCCTCCCCAAACCCGCGCGTGGCCGCGTCGGGGTAGACCTATGTTATGTCCACACCACGTCGGGGTGGACCTATGTCATGTCCACAATTTGGCGACTCCGCTGGGGATTAACTGATGTGTGACTTACCATCGGCATCCTCAGGGTGAGACTCGAATAGAAATCGTTTGACTAGTACAATACGCGTTTTAGTTTTACGGTTCATGCATAACCCCATATTTTCCCGGGCCGGTACTGGTGACCGACGTCCCACTATAATATCGATGTAGTCCAAATTGGATATGTCGAAGGTGTCCATTAGCCGATTCGTATGGGTTTTACGGCATGTTCTAAGCTCAACTCGACTTAGGAAGTCCGCCCCGATTCTCGATAGGCTGTGTACACTGGTATAGACCCTTACAGACTGACCGAGACTTAGAATTAGAGCATACATGGCGTCGTTATACTGTTTCCATGACTACGTGCTACCTGATTTACAAGTCGTCTTTCAAAAACCGTCATTTTGAAAATAGCATCCTTTTCAAAATATCCAATTTTCAAAACCCGGGCATATACCGAATTTAGGATTTACGATTTTACTCAAAATAGCCTATTTCTAGCCGGTATTCTGTCCATTTCAAAATCGAAAATATTTTCGAAACTTTCAAAACCGTCACCCGGTCCACCTTTTCCGTATTTTTCGAAAAAGGGCCTGTTCTCTCCCGAATTTTTCGGTTTTTCAAAAAATCATATTTCAAAAACTTCCTCTTCTTAGGATCTCCCGTATTTAGCAGTGTCGGGTCGCGTCTTAAGTCGTCAAGTCTTTTAGCGTCGAAACTCCGTCGATCTTATATCACGGATTTCCTCCCTATCCCAGTTCGCCTTATTATACTAAGGCAAGGCCCACTTACGTAGGACATACTCCTACAAGGGTTGGCCCGTCTACACAATCGAGTCTAAAAGTCTAGGGAATGTCTCACGTGAACCTCCTTCCGAACAGGGCCCAGCCCACACAGCTGGATCCTAAAGGAGGCCCACATTTCACAAGTCATCCGACTAGATGTCTTTTCCGAGTCGTTTCCTCTGTAGTTCCCCTTTTCCTTGCTCGGGATGTACTTTGTTCTAGGATTTGGGCTAGTTGCTGATTACGCGGTGTTCTTACAGACAGGCCACCTTTCACCCGAACGATGACGCAACAAGCCATTGACGAGTTGACCGTTTCATTGGCCAAGCTTCAAGACCAACTGACGAAAATGAGGGAGGATCAGGTCGCCATCCTCACCCGGGTAAGCGCAGTCGAACAAGGAACTCCTAACGCTGGGGTTGAAGACGACGGGCCGTTAGCTGAACTGGCCAGCGCGGTCCACAAACTGCAAGAACAGATCCACACGACCACTAGTAACACCATCCACACGGAAAATGCTCGGGCTTATTCGCCCCTAACTGATGAATTGCCCGCTAATCTCAACCTGACGGGCCTACCCATGTTCGATGGGACTGAAGACCCGGTACTCCATATCCGGGCTTTTAAGGAATTCATGGTAGTTAAGGGGGTCAAATCGACCATGTTCAAGCATCTCTTTGCTTCATCCTTGGACAAGCACCCGAGAGCCTGGTACTACAGGCTTGATTCCAAGAAATACAAAACTTGGGATGATGTCGCAACGGAGTTCGCCCGAAACTATGCGGACAATACTGAGATCCAGACGACCATGCGTACTCTGGAGGTCATGGCCCAAAAGCCTAAGGAGGGTTTCACCAAATACCTCCAAAGGTGGAGGGCTGAAAGTGTCAAGCTGGTCGACAAGCCCAGCGAAAGGTGCTAGTGGAGGCCTTTGTGAAAAATCTCCTCCCATCTTACCGGATCCATCTCCGGTACGCCATCATACCCAATTTCGCCATCTTAACCGAAATGGGTACCAGAATCGAAGACGATTTAAGGTTAGAGAGCCTTACTAAGGCCTCTACTAAGGGGTATCATGGAGCCAGCTCGTCTTCTGGCAAGCCCGCAACTACAACTGCGGCCCGAAGCATCTTCGACGAGGTCAATTTGCTAGACACCTCGACCAAAAAGAATACTCCGGCCCGAGTGTTCACTGACATAGGGACTACTTATGCCAACGCCTTACAAAGGCTATCTTCCAAGGGCCTGATCCAGCCGATAGGCCCAATGCCAGAGGTTCCTGTCGAAAAACGGTCCAAAAGCTACAACGCCCAGGCCTATTGCCACTATCACCGAGGCAACGGGCATGACACCGAAAAATGTTGGAGGTTGAAGCATCTCATTCAAGATTTGATCGAGAGTGGGAAGATACCGTTACCCAGTGATAAGCCCAGTAACAAAAACAACCCTCTTGCTACTCACGCCATTTTCACTGGAGAAGTAGTCGACTGTACTCATCTCGTTTCCCCTTTCATTCCTCAAATCAACGGGATATGGAATGATGACGAGGATGATGTTTACTTGGCTAAGGGGGAAACCGTCCCCATCACTGTCGAAGAGATCCGAAAAGCCAGAACTAAGGCCCTGGCCGGCGCACACACCATCACGGCCGGACCTTCGGCCCCGGGATCCGTCACTGAACCTGTCGGGACGGACTCTACACTTGAAGAACCAAACACCGACACAGCCCTAGTCAAGCAACTGAAGAGGGTCCGAACCGATCTCACTATATGGCAGCTGTTGGTCAGTTCTCAAGAACATCGGCAGCACTTACTAAGGCTCTCGATGAAATCAAGGTAGACTCGCTGGTTACCCCCACTGAAATGGTAACCACTATCCTACCTCATTTCAAAGGCAAGCCCAAAGGAGAAGGCCCACTTATCACCTTCTCCGAGTCCAATCTACCACCATTTGGGGCCACCCACAACTTGGCCCTATATATCACGGTGATTTGCCGGGGCAAGTATCTACCCATGACCCTAACTGACGACGGGTCAGCTGTGAATGTCCTTCCTTTAAGGACTGCTAAGGCTCTCGGCATTACCGAACCTGACTACCTTCCTACTGCACAAACTATCCAGGCTTTCGATGGGAGCCCGAAATCTGTTGCTGGGGCCATCAAACTAACCATCATAACGGGCCCGATCGAGAAGGGGCTCGAATTCCAAGTGATCGATGTCACCTCATCGTTCAACCTGCTACTTGGAAGACCCTGGATCCACGCGGTCAAAGCCGTATCCTCCATTCTCCACAGGAAGGTCAAGTTACCTTTACAAGACGGGGTCATCACCCTCGAAGCTACTCCCCTAGTCGTGTCAAGCTGCAACACGGCTGGCTCAACCGACCCACGAGGCTTCAATTTCGTGGGAATGATCGAGGAAGAGTATCTCTTTAGGCCCTACTTCACCACTAGCATCGACATGATGCTGCGGAACTTGGGTTACCTGCCGGGGGCTACTTCAAGGCTTGGTCTCCCGGCTGGCAAGATCATCGATGTCTTAAGCAATGAGGAGTCAAAGTTCGGCCTAGGATATGCCTTGACCCCAGAAAACGTGGTCCGGGCCGGCATCCAAAAGGCCTGCAACATTCTCAAGGGTACCTACTTGGACCCCTATAGCCCAAAACCGACCGATTACTTTGTCTCCCCAGTATTCGGAGCTATCCAAACGGGCCTCTATCAGCCCATCATAACTTATCCTAAGGTCAATTTCATCCCAGATGATATCTATGCTCTCATCCAGGCCGAATCGAAGGAAGATTCAAGCCATGCCGAGCCCATGCTGGGGCTCTTGTTCAGAGAAAGCAAGATAATCCCGACCCCTAAGGAGGAATTGGTGAACCTGATCCTCCATAGCAGCAAGTTCGATCCGACCAGGCTGATCTCTGAACTCGGTACCAACACCGGAAAGAGGGCTTGGAGGAAGACGATCAAGTGGACCGACAGCGAGGGTCGAGTCTACAAGCTCACTACTGGCGAAGGAGACATGCAAGGCGCCGAGTCCGAATCCGAGTCTGAGTCAGAGTCAGAGTCGGAGTCTGGGTCTAAGTCTAGAGGGTCCAGTACTAGGATCGAGTCTGTAACCCCTTTTCCTTTGGTCACACCTGTGGGAGTCTCGGAGTCTGTCCCGAGAGCACTCCCCATCACGCCTCTGAACAACGATCAGATGGCTGCTCTCTTTGAGCTATTTTCAAAATTCTCTATCAATAATAACGATAACCGTTCTGCTTACGACTTGTCTTATTTTCAAAACATTTTCAAAAATTTTATTTGCAATGACATTTAGAAACCCGACAAACAGGTACCATTACCTCCGCATCTAGTCGAGCAACTCGAACAAAGGGAATCCCGAGATCCGGTAATCGAGGAAACCGATTCCATCAACGTAGGAACCCCTTTAGAGCCTCAGATGCTTAAGTTAGGTTTATCCTTTGATCCCGAGGAGAAGCAACAATTCACGGACCTCCTCCACGAATTCAAAGACGTCTTTGCATGGTCCTATAAGGACATGCCGGGAATAGACCGGGAGATAGCCGAACACCGTATACCCATCAAAGACGGGTGTAAGCCGGTAAAGCAAAAACTCCAAAGAATGAGGCCCGAATGGTCTCTCAAAGTCAAAGAAGAAGTCGACAAGCAATTCAAAGCGGGCTTTATCCAAGTGTCTGAATATACAGACTGAGTCGCAAATATCGTACCGGTACCCAAGAAAGACGGAAAGGTACGAGTTTGTGTAGATTTCCGGGACCTTAATAAGGCCAGCCCAAAAGACAATTTCTCATTGCCACACATCGATATACTGGTGGACAATACGGCCGATCATGCCCTTTTATCCTTTATGGACGGGTATGCCGGATACAATCAAATCAAAATGGCGGAAGAAGACATGAGTAAGACCACCTTCACTACGCCTTGGGGTACTTACTGCTACGCCGTTATGCCGTTTGGGCTTATCAATGCCGGCGCCACTTATCAACGGACCGCCACTACCTTACTACATGACATGATGCATAAGGAAGTAGAGGTCTACGTGGACGACATGATCGTTAAGTCCAAGGAACGAAACGGACATATTCCGGCCCTTAGAAAGTTCTTCACCCGACTACGCAAGTACAACATGAGGCTAAATCCTCAAAATGCAGCTTTGGGGTAACATCGGGCAAATTACTAGGCCATATCGTCAGCCAGCGCGGCATCGAGGTTGACCCAGCCAAAATCAAGGCCATTACCGAGATGCGGCCGCCTAAAACCGAAAAGGAGATAAGGGGGTTTCTCAGGAAAGTCCAATATATCAGCCGGTTTATTTCGAAGCTAACCATGGTATGCGAGCCCATTTTCAAGAAACTGAAGATAGGAGAACGGGTACTGTGGGACGACAAATGTCAAGCAGCTTTCGATAAGATCAAAGAGATTCTGTCATCTCCGCCGGTATTAATGCCACCTCAACATGGTCTTCCTTTGTCGTTATACTTGACAACGACCGAGACAGCCATGGGGGCTATGTTGGCCCAGACAGTTGACTCGGAAGAACGGGCTATTTACTACATCAGTAAAAAGTTCCTAGAATACGAGTGCAAATACACGATGCTCGAAAAGACGTGCCTAGCTCTAGTTTGGGCCACTAAAAAACTCCGACATTATATGCTTAGTCACGAAGTGCACGTGTTGTCCAGAATGGATCCAATCAAATATCTGTTCGAGAAGCCCATCCTCAATGGCAGGATATCTAGATGGACTTTAATGCTAGCTGAGTTCGACCTCAAATTCGTGCCATTGAAAGCCATCAAAGGTCGGGTAGTAGCCGAGTTCCTTGCCGATAGTCCGGTATCTGAAGAGGGACATACCGATACCTGGGCCTTCCCAGATGAAGATATATTCCATATTGACACGGAGACATGGGATCTATACTTTGACGGGGCATCCAACTTTCGAGGATTTGGCGTCGGAATTTTGCTAATCTCACCGCATGGAGAACACACCCCGCTGTCCATTAAATTGGATTTTGACGTGACTAACAACGCAGCCGAGTATGAAGCATGCATTCACGGACTGCAAGCCGCCGCGGATTTAGGAGTAACAAACCTCCGGGTCCATGGTGACTCATCACTAGTCATCAATCAAGCAATCCAGAAATGGAAAACTCGGAACGCAAATCTTGTAGCTTACCAAGCGCGAGTAAGGGTTCTCGAAAAGCAGTTTCAAAGGGTGGAATACGTTTATCTACCTCGGGAAGAAAACCAGTTTGCAGATGCGCTATCCAAGTTAGCATCTCTACTGAATATCCCGGAACACATGACCAGCATACCGATCTGCGTCGAAAGACGGTCCGAACCGGCATATATCAATGCTATTCAAGATATTGAAATAACTGATCCAGAACCTTGGTACCAGCTATTCTAACCTACTTAACGTCGTGAGAATATCCTCCAGGATCTGAAGACCGGGCCAAGAAAGCCCTGTGGAGGTGGGCCACTCAGTTCATCCGCACGGACGATGGACAGTTGTACAAAAAGACGGCGCAGGGGGCTCTACTCCTATGCATCGACAAAACGCAGGCCGAAAAGGTCATGGCCGAGGTACACGATGGCGAGAACGGTCCGCATATGAATGCCCTTATGCTAGCTCGAAAAATCGCAAGACTCGGGTACTACTGGAATAGCATGGAAACCAACTGCCAGTCATATGTCAAGCACTGTCATAACTGTCAGATTTTCGGCAACGTCCAGCATATGCCGTCATCCCTGTTATATACCATGACTTCACCATGACCATTTTCGACATGGGGAATTGATATAATCGGGAAGGTGAACCCTTCCGGGACGGGAGGTCACTGCTTCATTCTAGTGGCTATTGACTATTTTACTAAATGGGTCGAAGCCGAGTCGTATCGTGTCTTGAACGCCAAGCACGTAGCAAAATTTATCCAAGATAAAATTATATGCCGATACGGGATCCCGCACGAATTCATTAGTGATCACGGGACCCATATTCAAGCCGAAACCGCTACTTTGCTAGCGAAATATAAGATTCAAAGGCATACATCTTCGCCTTACCGTCCCCAAACAAATGGAGCGGTAGAGGCAGCAAATAAAACAATTGTCACCATACTTAAAAAGATGGCTGATAATTACCGGGATTGGCCCGATAAAATCCCTTTCGCCTTATGGGGGTACCGGACATCAATCCGCACCGCAACCGAAGCAACTCCATACTATCTGACATATGGGATGGAGGCGGTCCAGCCGGTCGAGCTCGAGGTACCATCCCTGAGGATTCTACTCGAAAGTCAGGTACCTGAAGTAGATTGGGTCCAAGCCCGATACGATTCGTTGATTCTCTTGGACGAACGACGATCCCGAGCCCTTAACAATATCCAGATATACCAAAAAAGGATACAACGGGCTTTTAACAAAAGGGTTAGGCCCAGAAACAATAAAGAGGGCGATCTAGTCCTAAAATCTGTCAGGGCTTTGCAACCAGTCAACCCAAGGGAAAAATTCAAACCCAATTGGGCCGGACCGTATCTAGTAAAGAAGGTTTTATCAGGAGGAGCAGTAATGCTGACAGACTTGGACGGGAACGAATTCGTCAACCCAACCAACTTGGACCAGTTGAAACGCTACTACCCCTAACATTATCTTAATGTCATTTGCTAAAAGTTTATAAAAACTTGTCTTTTTATAAAATTTTCAAAAATTGAGCAAGTCAATAAGTTAGGATTACTTATTCTGCTGTTGCACATCTCGAACTAATAGTCTTGATGTATTTCGAAAATTGCAAAAAATCTATGTCTGAACTACGGTTGGTTTGATTCCACTAATCGTGGATACGTAGGCAACCCCTAAAAAGGGTACAACCACTGCAATAACGAAAAGACAGGAACAGTTTTCACTAATATGTCTTTTATTATTTCAAAAATGCCTCACGCAAAAATAAATCACACAAAAATCACAAAAAAATAATAGTAGTACTTAAATAATAAAATCTAGGAGACTACTGCTCATACATCTTCCGCTTCCCTTTATCTTTTGGGTCGCACGGATCCCGAGGTCGATGGGGCGGGGGCGAACGTTCCCGAATCACGAGTGGAACCTCTTTAGCTCGAACCCGTTTCTTCGACTGCGGATTTTCTGTCACTTGCACTGGTCCAAGACGAGCCCGTACATGCTCGGGTAGTCTGTCTCGAGGACCAAGTCGGTCCTTAGCCGCCAGTCTTGGGCCGAGTCTCCTTTCTAAGTCCGTTTGGGGGCTCACTTTCCCCCGTACACCTTTAGCACTGGACCCTTCAGTCTGAGTCCTAGTCTTCCCCTGTTGGCCCGACATCAGGCGAACCATGGTAGCCGGGGTGTCGCCATCATCAAAAAAGCCTCGATTATCTTTAGCTTGTTCTCGGCGCAGCAAGCCAAAGGCTTCGTCGGTCTTCAAGGCAACTCGGGCTTTAGCAAAGTCCACCTTTGTCCATCTTACATAAGAATCAGATACCCAGATCGAATGAGAGGTCTTCGGGATGGGCCAAGTAGCCCGAGTATACCACCTTTGCATCCAGGTATCGCTCATCACATCGGTCAGCTGAGCAGATTCACTCACGACCGCTTCGATTTCCGGGATTCTTTGGGCCCGACCATATTGCCTAAGTATGCGATCGGGGTAAAGATGGATTGTTTGCTGTTGTGTGCCAAATTTGGACCGTTTTTCCTCCCATTTAGACCCGTTTTTCCTTCGTTTTGCGAGAATAAAGAGCGATTATCGCCGTATTTTGAGTAATTCTTGCATAAGCGTCTCTGTTTTGCATTTTACGTGTTTTTGGTAGTTTTCTGTCTATTTTGATAGGATTTTCGACCAAAAACGTGTCCGAGCTCCTATGAGCATGAGAGAGAAAGGGAGATCGTCCGAAAAGCAAAGCACACAACTTAAAATCCAAAGTCCAAACCCAAGAGGTGAAACCTTGAGTGAAAAGGAAAAAAAAACTTCAAGTCCATTGTGCATCTTCACCGGAGAGGTCGAACTTCAAATGGATATATCTAGAGTTCTAGACCTCGAATCGAAGCGATTCTAGTTGGAGGTGAAAGCTTATCTTCTTAGTTTTCCAACGACATATCACACGCCCCAATCGGAGATCAAACGAGAGAGTTATGGCCCTCTGAAGTCACAGGGCGAAATTTCACCCGATGAGAATTTGACCGGGCGAAATTTCGCCCGACGGTGTTCCTCCCCAGATTACCATTTTGGACAAAAAGTTCATAGGGTGAAATTTCACCCTATGAGATGACCGGGCGAAACGACCGGGCAAAATTTCGCCCACCGGGTGAAATTTCGCCCGATGGAGAAAAGCGCCAAAAATGACGATTCGGGAAGAAAATATCACCGGGTGAAATTTCACCCGGTGGTACTAATGTCGTCAACCGCAGGGCAAAACTTCACCCCATGAAGACTCATTGGGCAAAGTTGCATCTCAAAGGACAAAGTCTCACTAATGGGCAAGGATTAGATTATGGGCTTTAGGTTAAATACTCATTAAGAGATTACTATATATATGTAACCCTAGGTTATTGCCCAACTTACCTCTCCATTGTGCTAAGGAGGGATGACATTACACCACTCCACCATCCTATTACACCATCCATTAGTAGTAGTTTAGTAGTATTCTAGTAGAAATCCTCCAAAATTCTAGTAGTTTACATAGTAATTAATAGTAGATCTACATAATTTCCATCAACAATTGTTTAGATCTCAAGTTTGTAAGAAGATTATTCAAGTTTTATTGGAAGATTTGGTGGGTTTAATGAAGGATTAGTGACAAGTTCTTCACTTTATTCATCAAAGATTCAATCTTTACTTATGCGATCCTCTTATTTCCTATAGATCTTCATAGTTGGTACAATTCTCTTCCACTCTCTAATCTCTATTTAGTTTTTGTGATGTTTTCTCATCATTATCTTGTTTAGACCTAATTAATATGCATGTTGAAATGATTTCCATGATGAATTGTGAGTAGATTTCTTTGTTGGGGAATTAGGGAGGAGAATTTGGAATATTTTATTCAAGGGATGTTTGTGGGTTGTTTACTTGTTATTTATCGATGTTAAGGTTTTTGTGTCTTTGTTGACTTAGAATCGCGACTAGGCCGACCTTGACTCATTTCTACCAATATGGGGAAACCCGGGGTAGAAATTACCTTAGATTGAGACTTACCCTTTCATCGCGAAAGCGGGCTTAGGTAGGTTGGATGAGGATACCGAAAGGTGGCACTCTCCTTTTTAACGTTGTAACAAAAACTCGATCCCGAGACTATTAGACCCCATTTCCGAATCCCGACTCTCCCCAACACCTTTCCTATTTATTGACCCTAGCCTACGATCTCTTGACCTCCCTTTACCTCTCTCGATCTCTTGATCTCTCTTGACCTTTCTCGACCTCTCGACCTAAAACCCCCCTATCTCGACCCAATCACGCTTAGACCTTGACTCGACCGACTTTACCTAGCCCGTCCCTGTGGATCGATCCCCGACCTGCCGCTACTACGTAGTAGTTAGTTGGAGTTTATAAATATTGTTTGACCGCGTTGGATAGGCGACGATCCCGCGCGCATCAAAATGGCGCCGTTGCCGGGGACGGCGCTTAGTTAGTTGAGTTTTAGTCTTTTCGTGTTTGGTTATTGTTCTTTCTCTACCCTAGTGCCTCTCGGTGCTAGGAGACTCTCTTTCTATTTGAGTGTGTTTACCAGGAACAGGTTATTGCCTTTTCGGTTCGATCCCGAGCCAAAGATGGCATCTCGAGCCTTGAGATTCCCGATAAATGTCTCAACTAGAGTGATTCCACATCCGTACCTCACACCACCAACCATACATACTAACCTTCCACCTCCTCCAAATCCATTCATATCACAAACTACTACCATTCCCACCATTAATAATCCACCCACTCATTTCACTCCACAAAATTCACCTTCTACCACTCTCATCATTCCAAATCCACAAGAAACACCATCTCCACAAGAAAATTCTCCAACCCATTCACCTCCCAAATCACCCACATCATCAAAAAGCCTTCAAAAAGCAAACATGATAACTCTTGATTCACATTCACAACTCACTCACGAGGATTTACCTTCCCCCGTTTCCTATGGAACCATTCCGAATGAGTTTGAGCTTAAAGATTCCTTGATCAATGAAGAAAAACTAGACACCTTCTATGGGCTCCCTCAAGAAGATGCTTTTGAACATGTATGCTCTTCCAAAGAGAAGTTAGTTGAAGCCGAGCTTATCGAGAAAATGGGAGACGAAAATTCTCCTATGACCAATGAAATGAAACTCCAATTGGAAAAGGAAGAGTTAACCAAGGAACTTGAGGCTATGAATGCAAACTGTACTCCAACGCAAAGACCCTTCAATCCCAATCAACAAACATTTTCCAACCAAGGGTCTGTCAAAGTGCCTCCACATATGCCTCCTTATCAAAGGGAGAACTTCAACAATCAAGGTAGAAATTATCTTGTTCAAAGGGACTTCCATAATCAAAGTACAAATCAAGGGAATAATCGCCATAATCAAGGAAGCAATTATCATAATCAAGAGTTCCATCAAGGCTATCAATGCAACTATCAAGGTAACCAAAGGCCAAATCAAGGGTACCAAGGGTTCAATTTTCAAAGACATAAACAACCCTCTCCTTTTTATGGAAATCAAGGAAATTATCAACATGGCCAAAGTAATGGACAAGGGTATGGTTCGACCATTGATATGAGAAAGTCTTTAGTCAACGAAGTGTATCAAGGAAATCCGAATTGCCAAGGTAATCAAGGTCATAAAGGATTACACTCTCGAAGCTACAATGGACCCTCTCAAGTCTTTGGCAACCAAGGTCATCCTCAACAAAGTCAAGGAAGTGGTCATTGGGACAATTCATTAAATGAATTGCAAAGAACAATAGAGTATTTGACGAATGAGATTGCGAAAGACAAGGCAAAGCTCGAACTCTTGATATCTCAACGAGCATCCAAAGCCTTAGTTACTCCCATGCACCCACCTCATGACTTTTCCAATCGACCTCAACACCTAAAGGATCCACTATGCCAAACCCATGTTGTTACCAAAAGAGAAGGAAAGGAGCTTGAAAACCCTCACAATCACTTGAGTACCGAGGCAACCCCAAATTTGCAACAACAAAAGGCACCACATGCCACTACTCCCGATTCTCCCAAACAAAACCGGGGAATTCGAGAAGAATTTGAGTTAGTTGCAAAGGCCGAAGAAAAACAAAGAAAATTGAAGGAAGCTAGAAGGCAAGAGACCGAGCAAGCAATTGAGGAGAAGGAATCCAATGTTCCACCTCCATCGATTTATGCACCAACTTTACCATTTCCGCAACAAGATAAAATTCACAAAGGTAATATCAATTGTAGCCAATTTGTGGACATGGTCGAAAAGGTGAAAGTCTCCTTGCCATTCACCAAGGCCGCTCAAGAAAAATCAACCCTCACTAATGGGATGAAAAATGGTAAAAAGTCTATGGACATCAATTTTCCTTACCCCACAATGCAATCCAAGAAAGCAACTCAAGGTGAAGTAGTGATCATTGACGATATCGATGAGAATGGCAACATCTTGTCATCAAGGATAGAGATCACCACTTTTACTCCCAACAAGAAACTCGAATCCCAAAATTGCCACATGGAAAATGCAATCGAAAATGTAGAGGATACGAGTCTCTGGGATGAGTTGAATGATGTTATAGGCCTTGTTAAATCTTCGAATGATGATGAAATCAAGTTGCCCTTGTGCAAGAATGTTGAAGAACATCACGAGTCCTTTGCTAGTGAGCTAAACTTTGGTTTAGGAGAAATAGAAACCGCCGGTAAAAGTTTCGAATCTCTCCTTCACAATGATATGGGGACAAGTGACGTTTCGAGATCTAGGGATATGGGCCCGCAACTTGAAGAAGATATGGGGATGTACAATATGCCGGGGATTTTTGAGGAACACCCTTTAGAGGATACCATTGTTGAGAACGATTTCTCTAAACCGTGTATTCGGGATGAACCACTCACTACCATTGAATCTTTATGCTTTGAATCCCCTACCCATGAAGAATTTGACACTAGCCCTTCCTATGAATCTATGATCGAGGATGATTGGAAAAATTCTTTAAATAAACTTTATTTAATCCTTGATTTGTCTTTTGAAAGGAATGTGGTTAAAAACAAAGAAGATGGGGTTTGGAAGGGTGAGGAGTTGATTGATGAGACTAACCAAGTCTCTTATGTCATTGTTAGTGACTCATTCATTCCCGATAAAGAAGATATGGGGATGTTCAATGGGGAATTAAAGCCTAAACCGTATTTCATGTTGAGTGGTGAGATTGTGAATTTTGGAATGGTAGAAAGTATTTTGGGAAGAAATGGTCGTTGGGACTTGTGAAATGGAAAGACCCGGGAGACCATTACAAGTCCAGGCTTTGTGGATTTGAAGACTGCTTATCGCTTCCGACTTGGAAGCTTCTCATGATAGCTTGGCTCGGCTACATGAGCCTTTCGAAAGACTCTTCTAGAGCCTTTGACTTACTCTTCTGAGCCCTTGATGGGTATGGTGGAGGTTACATTCTGAAGACAAATAAACTTTAAGATTTGGCAGTCCTAGCCAAAATCGCGCTTCTTGGGAGGCAACCCAAGCTTTTTAGTACATGTTTACGTTTTTTTTTATTAGTTTATTAGTTTTGTTAGCTTGAGAAGATTGATTGAAATTGGATTTCACTATGGAGCTAAATTTGGATGAAGACCAAGCATTTGGAGAAGTTATGGAGCTTTAATCGAAGACCACAAGCATGTTTGTGGGAAATATTGATTATGTAATGTGAGTCGAGTCAATATTTGAATCTCTAGGTGATTATTGAAGAGCCATGCAATGGCAAGGCGGAAAAACGCAGCAAAGAAGACCGCCGGGCGAAACTTCGCCCGGTGAGACTCGACCGGGCGAAATTTCGCCCTACGGAAAATTTGCCAGAATTGCCGGAACGAAGAAGATACCACCGGGCGAAATTTCGCCCGGTGAGATTTTGACCGGGTGAAATTTCACCCGGTGGAAAAAGACGGCAAAATCGATTTTCACGACGAAAAGTCGTCGGGTGAAATTTCACCCGATGATGCCCGACCGGGTGAAATTTCACCCGGCGGTGTGACTTGGCCAATCACCTACACCTTTTACTCACTACATTTTCATCTCCCTCCAACATTTTACCTCAACATAACTTTCCCTCCAAAAATTTTCTACACCAAATTTTACCACCCACTTTAAAACTTTCACTTTCCCTCCTCAAACACCCTTATTTATACCACCTTTTTCACCTCACTCATCATTTCACCCTTTCACCCATCACAAAATCATTACACTACCTTCCATACACCATATTCAACCTCCATTCACAACTCCATTCCATACTTGGGTGAATATTTATTTTGGGTTTTTGAAGAAAGAAGAAGCAAAAGTTTTGGGATTTTTCTTGCAATTATTATCATGGAGACAAGAGCTCAACGAGCCGCGCGTAAACAAGGTATGGCATCGACTTCTAACCCTTCTAAACGTTCATCTTCTAGTAAGTCTTCTAAGCCTATGAATTTACCTTGTCTAAATACTTCTTTGTCTCGGACCTTCTCTGAAAAGATCTTTCAGAGCACTAGGTGGCCTTGTCCCCACACAATGACCAATCTAGGAATAGTAGACGATATTAAAGAGTTATCGTCGAGAACCGGAACTAGCGAGCTCCTTAGCCTCGCAGCCTTCACCTATAAAGGACCTTACTTGCGAGTTCCTAGGAACTTTCGCCATCGACAATCTGACCACACCTAGAGCGATTAAATTTAGACTATTCGGCAAACCTCATCGTTTAACTATTTCCGAGTTCGGCCTAGTGCTAGGCCTACCCTCATCGGGTACCGGATTTAGTGCACCCTCGAGCAACGTACAAGCCTGTGTATCTAGGAGAGATCTTTGGAAGCGCATATCACGCTGTAAAGGGGGTTACGAGGCTAATTTATCCTTTGCCTCCGAAATCCGTAACCCCGCAATTCGCTATTTCTGCGAGATGCTCTCCCACTGCTTGCTACCCTCGGCCGATAATATTTATACTCTTAATGTGTGTGTCCTGCAATTGATTTGTGACTCTTTGTTCGGTAACCCTAACCCCTTAGACCTACCACTTGTCGTGGCATTGCATTTCCACCGTATCATTGTTACCCAACGCCCCTCCTTAGATTGTGGAGGTCTCGTGACCATAATTGCAAACAAATTGGGTTATTCGACCGACCACCTCACCCCACTAGACGATTCCATATGGCTTGACGAGGCCTATTTTCCGACTTGGATTTTTCATGTACCTCATCAGCGCCTTGTCAACATTAGCCGTGGAAGAGCTTTAATAGTTCCGAACACACACCGAACCACTATCCATGTTCACCAAAATTGGGACCTACCCTTAGGTCCCGGTGAATTCCGACTGACCAAGACTGAGTCGGGGGGAAGGGGAGTTTGGGAGTATGCACACTATAAGTTGCCCAAAGGTCGTACGATCTACGACCTTTGTGAGATTGAATCCGACTTTGCCCTCTCGCTTAGCGACGGTCCGGAGGAGTTTTCTCCCGAGCCATCCTCCGAGGGTATACCCTTTTTCTATGGGTCTCCTAGCGCTTCATTTGCGTCGGACGATCACTCAGACTAGACCCTCTCCTGGAGTCGGTAGTGTGTGTGTGTGTGTGTGTGTGCGTGTGTGTGTGTGTGTGTTGTGTATCTGTGTGTGGGTTGGGTCGGTGAGTCTATAATCATCTATAATTGCATGTCCTTTGGTTGATTCCGTTCTTATTCCTCTTATTCCTTGATCATTGTGATTGTTTTACCTCTAACATAACTTTGCAAGCTGTCCCATTGTTCGATTGTTGCGGCCAAAGCGGCCATGGTATTGCTCCCGGTCATTAGGCGATGTGATTATGCCATTGACCTTTTGAAAATCCAAATTCTTCTCATTTTCTCAAACTTTTCTTAATCCGAGCTAGGTGATGTGACTACACCTACGCCCAGTTTTCATCCTTTCTTTTAATTTCTTTTATTTTATTTTATTTTCATTTTCTTAGCCACTTGGCTAGGGTCTAGGTGATGTGATTGCACCTAGGCCCGCCACTATCTTATCGTTTTCTTTATTTTATTTTCTTTTTCTTTTCTCAATATTTTTGAAAAACCCAAAAACATTCAAAAAAAAAAATTAATTACAAAAATCCAAAAACATTTGAAAAATTATAAAAATCCAAAAAGATTCTTCTTATCTTTCTTTTTCCGTCTTTTTTCATCTTTTCCCCTACTTGTGCATTGAGGACAATGCACAGTTTTAGTGTGGGGGAGGGATCTACTATCCTTTTGTTTTTCAAAAATCTTTCAAAAAACCATAAAAATTGAAAAATTCCGAAAAACCAAAAACTTTTTCTTTTCTTGTTTCTCGTTATGTTTCGTGTCCCGTGTATGGTCTTGTTCTCTACTCTTACAGGTAATCACCACCTTAATAGCGCGAATTGAAGAGATTAAGAAAGCATCCGCTTGGTAACTTCCTTCCTTCTTTCTCCTTTAATTTTGTAGAGGAGTTAGGTTGTTGCTATTGGAGGCTCTCGAAGTTGAGCATTTTGGTGTTGTGGTTTATGCTAGAATGTTGATGGAGTATGGAGTTCATGACTTTACTTGTGTTTTCTTTTATTTGTTTTTCCTTTTCATATGTTTTGTTTTGTTTTGCTTTTGTATAGTGTGCCTAGGATTAAAAGTTTTCGAAAACCTGATTACGAACTTATTGCAAGAGTTTACATTCCATTGTAGATAACCCATTGTAGATTTTGGACCTTAGTCTAGTAGAATGACTCTTAGGCAATGAATTTGTTGATCCTTTAGCTTTGAGTCCACCTTTTCTACTAGAGGTTTACTTCGGGGTTTTCATTTGACCACCTTGACCACCCATGGAGGAGTTAGGCCTTGGTTCCCGCATCCCGTTTTCTAGGTGACCTTGCTCGAATGACCATTGCACCTTTAGTCCAAATTCTCCATTTTTTGTGGGTTATCCGGGGAAGGCGTCGTTTCCGAATACCTATTCATCCTTTCACCCATACATCACCACAATAAGTTTACAAAAAAATAACCTCAAAACTTGGTTTCGAACCACATCAAAAGAGCCAAAATGGGCAAACCAAACCAAGAGAAAAAAAAAGGGCACAAAAACATGACAAAAACATGAAAAAGAAAAACAAAGGAGAAAGAAAAGGAGCTTCAAATGAAAAAAATTGTATCGTCAAATACGTCTCCTTGAAAAAAAAAAAAAAAAAAAAGCCCTTTGATCGATTCATCGCCGTGAAGTGCCAACTAGAGGACCGAGTCCCGAGGTAGGAAGATAGCGGTGATGAGTCGATCCACCCAATAATTGTAACACTCCACCTTTTTGTTTGGGCTAATTTAGGAAATTCGAGTTTGGAATGACCCTCTTGGCTTAGCCAAAGAGAGCGGGACTGCACCTACCTACAGTGTCGAACGAATCCATGGTTCACTTTTTCCACTCCATTATACGCCCCGTAGTACCCCTTTAGAAGATTAGGAGGACCTAGCTAAGTCATCAACATTTATATTGCTTGATTGTCATACTATTAGGCTTTGGTCCTTATTTACGTGGGTAATTTATCTTGGAAGTCTATTG
Organism: Agrostemma githago; assembly: GCA_958450325.1. Classification (NCBI taxonomy): domain Eukaryota; kingdom Viridiplantae; phylum Streptophyta; class Magnoliopsida; order Caryophyllales; family Caryophyllaceae; genus Agrostemma; species Agrostemma githago. The sequence continues at coordinate 6,979,673 of OY288250.1, read as the reverse complement.
TTGCTTTAGGTAAGTAATCGGTGTCTTTCCCCGCCGTCTCGATGAGGGATTCGGTGTTTTATTTTTGCTTTGGATGCGTCTATTCTTTCGTGTTATGTGTTTTTGTGTGTTTAGTCGCATCCACCATTTTGAGCAAGCCCCAACTTGCCTTGCATGGGAGTACTCTACCTCATGGGTATTTCGATGTGAGTTGAAGGGACGGAGCGGGCCCGTTAATTGCCTCGTATCGGCTTAGCATAGTCTAGCTTAATAAGTAGTAGCTAATTTCTTTTTGGGTCTTTGCTCGAGGACGAGCAACGGTTTAGTGTGAGGGAATTGTTGTGTGCCAAATTTGGACCACTTTTCCTCCCATTTAGACCCGTTTTTCCTTCGTTTTGCGAGAATAAAAAGCGATTATCGCCGTATTTTGAGTAATTCTCGCATAAGCGTCTCTGTTTTGCATTTTACGTGTTTTTGGTAGTTTTCTGTCTATTTTGATAGGATTTTCGACCAAAAACGTGTCCGAGCTCCTATGAGCATGAGAGAGAAAGGGAGATCGTCCGAAAAGCAAAGCACACAACTTAAAATCCAAAGTCCAAACCCAAGAGGTGAAACCTTGAGTGAAAAGGAAAAAAAAACTTCAAGTCCATTGTGCATCTTCACCGGAGAGGTCGAACTTCAAATGGATATATCTAGAGTTCTAGACCTCGAATCGAAGCGATTCCAGTTGGAGGTGAAAGCTTATCTTCTTAGTTTTCCAACGACATATCACACGCCCCAATCGGAGATCAAACGAGAGAGTTATGGCCCTCTGAAGTCACAGGGCGAAATTTCACCCGATGAGAATTTGACCGGGCGAAATTTCGCCCGACGGTGTTCCTCCCCAGATTACCATTTTGGACAAAAAGTTCATAGGGTGAAATTTCACCCTATGAGATGACCGGGCTAAACGACCGGGCGAAATTTCGCCCACCGGGTGAAATTTCGCCCGATGGAGAAAAGCGCCAAAAATGACGATTCGGGAAGAAAATATCACCGGGTGAAATTTCACCCGGTGGTACTAATGTCGTCAACCGCAGGGCAAAACTTCACCCCATGAAGACTCATTGGGCAAAGTTGCATCTCAAAGGACAAAGTCTCACTAATGGGCAAGGATTAGATTATGGGCTTTAGGTTAAATACCCATTAAGAGATTACTATATATATGTAACCCTAGGTTATTGCCCAACTTACCTCTCCATTGTGCTAAGGAGAGATGACATTACACCACTCCACCATCCTATTACACCATCCATTAGTAGTAGTTTAGTAGTATTCTAGTAGAAATCCTCCAAAATTCTAGTAGTTTACATAGTAATTAATAGTAGATCTACATAATTTCCATCAACAATTGTTTAGATCTCAAGTTTGTAAGAAGATTATTCAAGTTTTATTGGAAGATTTGGTGGGTTTAATGAAGGATTAGTGACAAGTTCTTCACTTTATTCATCAAAGATTCAATTTTTACTTATGCGATCCTCTTATTTCCTATAGATCTTCATAGTTGGTACAATTCTCTTCCACTCTCTAATCTCTATTTAGTTTTTGTGATGTTTTCTCATCATTATCTTGTTTAGACCTAATTAATATGCATGTTGAAATGATTTCCATGATGAATTGTGAGTAGATTTCTTTGTTGGGGAATTAGGGAGGAGAATTTGGAATATTTTATTCAAGGGATGTTGGTGGGTTGTTTACTTGTTATTTATCGATGTTAAGGTTTTTGTGTCTTTGTTGACTTAGAATCGCGACTAGGCCGACCTTGACTCATTTCTACCAATATGGGGAAACCCGGGGTAGAAATTACCTTAGATTGAGACTTACCCTTTCATCGCGAAAGCGGGCTTAGGTAGGTTGGATGAGGATACCGAAAGGTGGCACTCTCCTTTTTAACGTTGTAACAAAAACTCGATCCCGAGACTATTAGACCCCATTTCCGAATCCCGACTCTCCCCAACACCTTTCCTATTTATTGACCCTAGCCTACGATCTCTTGACCTCCCTTTACCTCTCTCGATCTCTTGACCTCTCTTGACCTTTCTCGACCTCTCTCGACCTCTCGACCTAAAACCCCCCTTTCTCGACCCAATCACGCTTAGACCTTGACTCGACCGACTTTACCTAGCCCGTCCCTGTGGATCGATCCCCGACTTGACGCTACTACGTAGTAGTTAGTTGGAGTTTATAAATATTGTTTGACCGCGTTGGATAGGCGACGATCCCGCGCGCATCATTTGCCAAAAAGATAGGATTAGTTGATAACGGGCCTTATCCCTCGATTCTAACCCAGTCCAGACGTAAATGGGCCACCAAGGTACGGTCCAACGGATCAATGGGCCTCCATGAAAAGATAGCAGCTCGTCCCAGAATTTTTGGGTAGAAAGGCGAGAAAAGTCAACAGTCCGTCTTCTCGTCATCACTTGATTCGGGCGATATCGGCTTACGTCAAGAGGAGGATCCAGGATCGATAACCTCTCAAATAGCCAAAGCTGAAAAGTCAAAATCGCGAAGAGTCAAAGTCGTGAAAGGTCAAAAAAAAATCGCAAAAATCGGAAAAAAAAACGAGAAAAATGAAAAACCGAGAAAACCGGAAAGATCAAAAATTTCGGAAAAATCAGAAATTGCAAAAAAAAAAAATCAAAAATTGCGAAAAACGAGGGAAAATCAGCCTACCTGTAGAAGACGGGTACTCCCAGTCAGTCGGATCGACGGATCCCTTTTACGATTATCGAAGCCCTGGATAATCTCCCCTGTAATCACCCAAGTTGGGATGTGCTCTGTCTCCATCAGGTCAGCTACAGTGAGAAGTCTGACGTGGCCCATGCAAGATAACAAATCCATATGACCCTCGAAGGCGTAAACTTGGAGCATGCAAAAAGTAAAGGCCCTACGGCTATATACCGGCCTGACCCGGACGTCGTTTGGATTCATGAATTTTTCAGCCAGCTCGATCAAGGAAACGGTATCATCTTCTGTCATGCAAGAAACCTCCAAGTGGGAAAGCCCTAAAAATTCTCGCAATTTTCTCCTCGTGTCATGAACTGAGAACGGGACGGCAAGGCGAAGCATGGGATTCCATCCTCCTACAGCAGCAATTTCCTCAGGAATAGGGCAAATTTCACCTCGAGGAAAACTAAAGACATGATAAGTATCGTCCCAGTAGGACAGGCAAGCATCCAAAAAGTAACGGTTCACTTGCATTTGACGGATCGTGAATAACTGGGTGACGTCATTCTGGTTTAGGACAACTTTATCTGCGTCTCTGAAAAGGCGGGACCAATCTTGCAACATTCCAACTAATCGGTCGATACCCATAATGAATTTCTAAAAGGAGGAAATGAGTTTCTCAGGGCTTGTTTTTTTCTTTGAAGGAAGAAGGGAATTGTGGGAATTATGAATAAATTAAGAGCAAGGAGAGGGTATTTATAGCATGAAATCGGATTCTCCTCCTCATTTAAGGATTCCTAATCCCAGAATATTTAGCATACAGGTCTTATCCTAGGATCTAGCTAAGTCATCCTGAGCATTCCAATTCCTTTTTGGAGTCAAAATAATTTAATCTTTCAAAACTCTTCCAAATTCAAAAAAAATCTCCTTCAAAATTTTATTCCCCAGCGCGAGTCATTTCTCCTAAAAATGTGTTACATGCAAACTTTGCATAAATCATTGTACAGGACGACTCAAGCAAAACCGTGCAACCAACTCCCCAGCGGCATTTAACGGGATGGACCCACATATAGGTGCACCCAAGACTTATACGACAAGTCCGATTCCCCACGGAGTTAGCATCAACAACTCAGGTATTATTTCCAACTTATGGCTGGTGAGCCATTTTACGCAAGTCTAATGGACTTTAAACGACCCAACCGGAAGCTGCCAGGTTTTAATCTTTGATTGGCCTGGTGGTTACTCTGACTTTCGCCCTGTCCAAGCCTCAGTCAGAGTGGGGGCTCTGTAGACACCCACATTTTGACTGCCAGGTGTCTATAGCAGTTTCCGACAAACACCCGATGATGATCGGACGCAAACATGCTTTAACGTATTTGGAAACGGGCTCAAAATCATTGGCATTTGGCTTGGGCTTTTTAAGGAGTACATATCTCACAAAACCAACCTCAAAATCAGGCCCATTGGGTCGTTTTGAGTCAAATAAGACTAATTTGGGTCGATTCCGGGGTAAAACCGTCTTTTAACGACCGAGTCAAAACCCGGTCAAAAATATTCTCGAGACACGCGAGTCAGCCGTGACACCTCACGTGGCTGATTCGGGCTCCAACACCACAAAAAATCAGCTACACAAAATATTAAACAAATCCGTTTAAGGATAGAATTCGATCTCAAGTAGGAATTCTATCCGAAAACCGAATCGAATACTCGACCGAGCTAGAACACTCGGCCGAACTACTCCACCAACCAGCCGGTTCCCTTTCTTCTCCAACAAGAAATCGGATTTTACGTTCCTCTCGACTTCCTGTATTTCCTATCCTAAGCGGTAGTTCTAATTCAAAGCACCTCTCCTAGCCAAGGTCGGGAACTTCCCTATAAATAGCCCCTTGCACAACACAAATAAGATACTTTTTTTTAGACATCGACATTCATTAACGTACATCAACTCTACACACATAAAGCATAAAACTTAGCATCGAGAAACCGATATTATAAACCCGAAGGAAACCGGCCCCGATACCCGACACCCTTCACACGTCCCACCAAACCAAGCCACCATAACTCACCGACATCCACTCGACGCTCTTGTGCCCAAGCCACGTTCCGACGAGCTCCGATCCGAGTAAACTAAAACATGTAGGTTGAGGGTGTAACCAAACCCGACTTCTCTATTTCTCTCTTCTCCCTCTCGTTTTTCCTCTATTTTTCGTCGTCCGTCTTTTCCTTTTACGGGTCTTCGGTCGTCTTTTTTTATTACGGGTCGTTCGTCGCTTTTTATTATTCCTAATATCGATATTACTAAAACTATTTTCGTATAACAAACATTCTTAAAAATATGATATCAACTCTATAGTTGAATATCGTATTAAAGGAATTAAATTAAATATCGTCGATGCTAAGAAAATCGTTACACCTTTTTTACAAAATACAACGATTTCAAACGCGGAGAGAATTAACATCTTTTTCGTTCAAAAAAAAAATATTACAAAACTTTTTCTAAAATTCATTCCGAATATTTGATATCGATTTCATAATCGAATATCAGATACGATGGATATCGAAAACATAAATCGAGTATAAATTAATTCATATTTGTACGCGATTTATCAAAATTAGCAATTTTCGAACAACAAACGGAACCGGGACAGACCCGCACGCGAGTCGCGCCCCTCCCAGGCGACTCGCGCACGGGCCTGAAACCCGAGCCTCTTTTTTTTAGCTTTTTTTCGTTCGTTTTTTATTCTACGAAACGATTTCTTAAAATTTATATCTTTTCTAAAACTATTCCGAGTATTTGATATCGATTACGTAATCGAACATCGAATATAACGAATATCGAGAATATTAGATCGAGTGCAAATTATGCGATATTTGTACGCGATTTAATAAAAGCACCGAATTTTCAAAAATCGGTCTCGAAAACAGGCCGGGACGCGAGTCGCATGCGTCCCGGGCGAGCCGCGCGGCCGGCTGAAACGCGGCTCGTCTTTCGCTTTTTTTTATTTTTCGAACTTCGTTTTTTTATACAAAACTGCGTCTTTTTAACAATATTTTCAGATTTCGACTAATATTTTCTCGATCTCGTATATTTATCATATTTGCTATATTATTTTTCACAAACCGATACTAACTCATTTGTTCATCTTTTGTAGTAAATTCATCTTTTTTTATCGTTTGTTTTATTATACTAAAACGAATCTCACATGCTAAATTCAACTTTGACATTAATATTTTCATGCATTAAACCGACTTAGCAACCCATTCAATTCCTCGCATGTTTAGGAAAACAATGTTTGCATATCATTCATCGTATTACTAACGCGCGTATTAAAACATCATTCGATATCCTAGTAGAGCCGCTAATGTGCGGGCGGGGTTGGGTGTTCTTTGTGAACTTCCCAACACGTACCCTCACCCCTTACTCAGAACCGTGGTTTCCGGATGTCCGAAACCATTGGCAACGAGAGTCATTCAATACACGGTATCCGATCAAGTCGGTATCGGTATCAAATGCAAAGGGACGAACCCGATAAACTCTGACATCGGAAATGGGCCGTATTTTGTACACGGCCCACTACGACATAGAGTGGGTTCGAACGGGCCCGAAGACTCCAACTTCGATTTAAATTTCAATTTGACCATCTCATATGGAGATTCATTCGCCTCCCCAAACCCACGCGTGGCCGCGTCGGGGTGGACCTATGTCATGTCCACACCGCGTCGGGGTGGACCTTTGTCATGTTCACAAACTGGTTTTAAGATTTCGAGCTTTATCACAAAGGTTTCGAGTTTTGTTGTAAACTTTCTGAGCTTTAGTGTAAAGTTGTCGAGTTAAATCACGTAAATGTTTAAGCTCAAAAACTTACAACTTATATCAGAAACTTTTATAAGTTCAGTAAATATATACAAAAACTCAACAACTTTGCTTTGGTTGTACAATGCAGGTGTATAATCCTATTTTCATTCAAATGGTACGTTTCTATTTTTGCACAAGAATTAAGAAGCTATTAAAATAATATTAAAAGTACAAAAATTTTGGGACAAACTAATTGACACTTAATTGTCCAAAAATGTACGTGTATATATTGATTTTTAGGTGTATTCTTCATATTGATTTTTAAGCTTATATTTTTTCTAATATTGTAGATTATTATCTGAATAGATTCTCTTTTACTTATTTTAGCATTCAATCCACGGATATCAACCTAGTAACGTTAAGCAACATGTACCCTTAAAACTCTAGTCTGACCTATAAATACATACACATACACCAATTTAATTCATTCATACATTCATTACACATAAGATTAATTAATTAAACCAAAAACATGGAGATCAAAGCAGCCGGGTTCAAGTCGAATTGAAAATGCTAATCTTATTTATAGTATTGGTTATAATGTTGGCTAGTTCGTCAGGGTCATCGGTCGTGGGCCAGGCGGCTTGAGGAGAACCGAGATTGAGTGATGATCATGAGCCGCATGTCGACAACCTCGACAAACCGTGCTCCGCCAGTACGTACGACTGCAGGGAGTTGGGTTGCCTTGCTCCTATATGTAACAACGGAATATGTAGTTGCCCTCCTACCTAATTAATACTCCGTACTTCATAATAATAATAAAATGATTCGGATTTGCAGTACTTATGTTGGTTTATCAATAATAAATAAAGTTATCTTTTTACATAAGTAAATCATCTCACGTGTGAATTCAAGTCTAATATGTATAATCAATGAAAAGATTATACAACCAGTTGTACGTATCTCTATGTACAACTGGTTTTATGATTTTGAGGTTTATCACAAAAGTTTCGAGTTTTGCTATAATCTTTCTGAATTTTAGTGTAAAGTTGTCGAGTTAAATCACATAAATGTTTATGCTCAAAAACTTACAACTTAGCTCAGAAACTTGGGTAAGCTCAGTAAATATATACAAAAGTTCAACAATTTTGTCCCGATTGTACAATTTTGTCCTAGGTTGAAGAGTTGAAGTTAGCTAATACAAAAGGGAAGAAACAATGGTTGAGCAAATAGCTTGCAATTTTTCATATTTGCAAGTAAGTCTCTAAACTAAACCATTGTACTTACCCTTAAGTCCCCAAATATTAGCCAGTAAATTATACAACCAGTTGTACATAGAACTGATTTTATGCATGATTTCGAGTATTATCACAAAATTTTGGAGTTTGACCGATCGATACACAATCTTCACTTTAAAACTCATGTCATGGATATGTAGTCTTACAAAATTAGACTTTAGTGTAGCCGTGTAGGGGATTAGGGGGAAGCTGGCATGCAGACACGTGAAATTAAATGTGCTACACCAAATTAAAGGGTAGGGGAGAAGTTGGAGTACGTAAAATGGAGAAATTGACTACGTACACGGAAGACGCAGGCACCAGGCTTCTACATGCCATGTAGATGAACTAACATTAACCTAACAAATCTTGTTGCTGGCAAAAAAACCAAAGAATATCATGCATGGCGTCATCTTAACTAAGGTTTGCTTACATTATTTTGCATGTATCCTAATCGTTGTCAATTATATTAAGAGGTCCTTTTCTTTTCTTTCTTTTCTTTTTTTATGACGGGGAATCCGCAGGCGCTTCCTTTGGTGTGCTTTGGGTAATCTCGGGTGTACGCACTAGCCTGCAAACCACGCACACCATGTAAGTCACCATTAGGACAACATGCTCGAAGTCTAGAACGAAGGGCATGGCCTCAAGCCATACAACTTCCACAAGATCACTCTTCCACAATTGATCCTTTTTGACTTATGTAATTAATTACAAATTTATTAATTTGCAACTTCCAACTGTTTAATTCCACTAATTAATGAAATTAAGTTCATTATTGCTTAAACTTTACTTACCTGCCCTCCCTCCCTCCCTCAACTACAGTCTTCTTCGACAATATAATGCCACATACATTATATCCACTCTAATCTTTGTACGGTAACTATTAATCTAACTTTAATTAGCTACATGATTGAAGGGCGATCGACTTCATCATTCACAATAACACAAAGTGATCGATGCCAAGTTAATAAATATGTAAATTTTTTATTTTCTATTTCATAAGCAGTTGGATATATTCGATCTAAGTCTATCAATAGCTTGACTTAGAGTATTAGACTGCGTTCATACGGAATATATTTTTTCACGTTTTATATGTGTCTTATCTGTAAATGTACGTAATGTCTTGTTTATTACTTTATTTGATTAAGCAAGCTCGGTTTATATACCGAGTGACCATGACAAGATACATCGAATCTAAAGTCATACTAATGACGGGAAAATATAAAGTTACACACTAATGACAGAATGAATGTCTTTAGACATTCATCATTTACTAACATTGTCATGTCAACTCGTCAGTTCTTCATATTAATAATTCAATACATTCAATTTGAGGTAAATTTATGATGAGTTTCTCATTTCTCAAACGGTGACCGTCCCATTCAATTCCAATAATTTGGTGATCCAATTTGATGGTAGACTAGTACTACATACGTACTATAGTAATAATTCAAACAAACCAAATAGGCTTCTTGAGAGTTGCTTGTAACTTAACTTGCAAACGAGTTTTTTAGGTTTAAAATATAGCTAGCAACGAGGTGAGGGAGGTTATAGAAAAGTGTACGTATGAGCATATTTAGGTACAAGTAATGTGAATAAATGAAGGTGGAGTTTGGGCATTAATTAGACTTTTTGGTGTTAGACACCTACATACAACAATCAACTACTATTACGGCAATTGATTAAAGTCAATGAGCAAATTAATAGGCCAAAAAATTAATTGACTTGATGATGTATGTATGTAGGTATGTACCGTGGACCTCGCTCTTTGCTTTTGTGTAGTAGCCGTGTCTTGTCTTGGTGAATGCATGTCACAAATAACCCCATGTAGTTATTGGTGCTCACCCCGGTTCTCAATAATCCTCTAAAATTAAAGTTAAGACATCCGATCCCCAACATTATTAGTGGCGCTAACCTATTTTATTAGTACCGAATATTACACGTTACTACGAGTTTAATCTTTCGTTCTGTGTCTTATGTTTTATTACCTCTTCATTTATTTGACACATCAGCAATAATTATTCAAATAAGAAAAATATATTTTGTCATCAGTGGTATGTCACTATACCATACTAATTATAATTATATAAATCTCGTTAAGGATGATGTTTCATAACTCACAAAATAAAGATGATGAGCCATAAAATGGGATAGAGGAGCTGAATTGATCGATCAAAGACTATACAAATATAAAAATGATACTCTGTATTATACTCCCTTCGTCCCTTTCAATAGTTATATATTTTCCCTTTGGGTGTACGAGTATTATTGAATACGGAGTAGTTACCTATATATTTCTTTTTTTGGAAAGTTTTTGTTATATTTATGTAATGCAAATGGATTTTATCTGGTCCAAAGTCACCCATTATTATTTTCTTGAATTCTGATTCAAAAATAATAGATAACTATTGCGTAAGACAGAGAAAATTTTAAATGAAGAGGTCTTAACCAAGTGATTCTTATGTTAGTGGTTAAGACATAGGTATCATTGTCAATAGGTCTCGTGTTCGATCCCCCACTAACTAAAGGACAAAAATTTACTCTTTATAGGACTAATATTAGTGTAGGCCCTGCCCATTTATATTAAAAATAAATTTATTAGATATTTCTAGATATTTTGTCTTTTGTGTCTTTCAATTTATTTCACATGTTATGTGGTTTAAAAGAGTTGGTTTTAATAAAAAGAAAGCATTGAGAAGTTCATTAGAATAGAGGGTTGGATGTTGAGGATAGATGGAGAGATGAAAGTGAAACAGTAGAGTCTCCAGAAGCGACTTTGATGACAAATACTCCCTCCCTCTCAGTGAATTTTTTACGTTTGTTTTTTGGTACTATTCATGAGGTGGAATGATCTCGAATATAATTTCTACTCCCTCCGTATCAGAATATATGACGTTTTGACTTTTTGAGGTGAGCATTTGACTTTAATTTTCATGTAAATATATTAGTTCAATTTTTTTGAAAATTACACCATAAAATTCTTTACAAAAAGAGCTTTCAAATGAGTATACATTTCATGATATTTGTTTCTTATATTTTAAGAGATATTGAAGAGAGAAGGAGATGTCTCGAAAAATGAGAACGACTTATATAAAAAAAACAGAGGGAGTAATATATAACGTAAAATATAGTCATGTGCGATCTTTTTCGAATGATCTTAATAAGTACATTAAGATTATCAAATTTTTAGAATTTTTAATATGTAAATAAAGATATGAACGAAATGAAATGTACCTCGACAAATATGAAAAAATCAAATGTAAAGAACTCATCGGGACTGTAAAGAACTCATTGGTACGGAGGGAGTACTACGAGTAGTCCGTATGATTCGCAGCAGCCGGCAAGAGTAGGCCCCGTCCCGTCCCCGGTCCCGCCACAAAATTTACAAAGTGGTATGACTATTCTATTTCTGTGTCCAACTTCCAACACCTTTCAGATAAACCCAAATGTGTCCCCCCCTAATCTACTCATTTCACCGTTTTGCCACTCTAAAACTAGGAACTAGGAACTACGTAATGGGCCGGTTAACCAAATGTGTAAAATAAAGCCCTGTTCTTTTCGGCTGAAACAAGGCTGAGATGAACTGAGCTGAGCTGGTCTGATAGGAGCTGAGCTGGACTGATAAGAGCTGAGCTGGTCTGATAGAAGCTAAGCTGAGCTGAGCTGAGCTGAATTTATAGAAGCTGAAACTAATAATTTTTTATATAAATTATCTGATAATTTTAAGAAAAATATTGGAGCTGAGCTGAACTGAGCTGATAAGAGCTGGGCTGAGCTGATAAGAGCTGGGCTGAGCTGATAAAAGCTGAGCTGGTCTGAAACGGACTGAAATTAAGCCGAAAAGAACAGGGCCTAAGTGGTTCCTATGTGATAGACCGGTAAAAAATATCGTCCATGTCAAATACTCAAATGGGTAAAAAAATTGCATCCAAGTGATAACAAAGTGTAATCGCTGTCAAATTGATAAAAAAAATGATACTCGAGCGACAAATTGGTACTCCGTACTTGATTAGAAAATTTGTCTTTTTTCGATCCATTACTATAGTTGATTAGAAGATTTTAGACTCATCAAACTGGGCGGGTTAGAATATGGGTCGAGTCGGATTTCGGGCCTAAATTAACGAGTCTTTTCAGGTTAGGGTCACATGGGTCGCGGGTCGAGTTTCGACATGTCTTGATGTTCTGGGTCACTTCTTTTTTTTACCAATTTGGCCATGTCACGGCGATAGTTTTTTTACACCGTATCGTAAAAACCTTAAAACATGAACCTATGTGACAATATTGACATACGGAGTACTTTGTAAAAAAAACTCTATACCGATCCAAAACGCTAGGTAATTTATTTTATTGACCATTATATTGTAAACTAGCTTCGCATCGATTATAAATTTTTAATAATTTGGCACCAATTACGTTTTTATAACAATTTGGCGCTCGAGTATCACCTTTTTTTAACAATTTGGCATTAATTACTTTTTTTTTGCCAATTCGTACTCGGGTGGCACTTTTTTTTACCCACTTGGCATCGGCGATGCTTTTTTACGAATCTGTCACATAAGAGCCACTTTTTTACCCATTTGGTTAATTGGCCGATGTGGGCCCTCCATAATCACAGCTCACATAGGCCCTTGCCGCCCTTCCGTCACAATCAAAACCAATTTTTTCTAATAATACCCTCTTTGTTCCGATGAATTGTTTACCTATTCCATTTTTCGTCAATTTCATTTATTTGTGTACATTTCTACTATTGACCTCATAACTAGGTAGCCAGGTTCGGTCTCTGTATTGGCGGGTAGGCGGGACCGGCTCGCTCTTGTTCTTCTTCCGCAATCATCTTGAGTCGCTAAAGACTCCTCGAGTGGCCTCGGGCGCTTTTGGATCATGACCCAATCGGTCAAATACTACTACTCCTACTTTTCCCCTCAAGCGTTGGTGGCCGTCAGAGATTGGCGTGGTGGCTCCCTCGGACCAAGTCGCCTGTGGACTCCATGAGATGATTAGTCATATCGGCTCTGAGACCTCTCAATTAAAGTTGTAGATTCTTCGGTGCAAACTCTTACTATCTACCTTGGAGGTTTAATTTCTACTGTTGGGGGTTGGTCCTTGTTCCCTTGACGGTCGTGCACCCTCCGTCTAACTCTTTCAAATGTGGTGGCCGAGAGGTAGTGCACCTTCCTTCGCTTTTCTTCTTAACAAGGTTCTTTTCAAGACCCTTGCGGATGGCTCAGTGGGGAAGAGTTTGCGGAGAGTTACACTTATGCATGCCCTTAAATCTCTCGTGGTGGAGATTGGTTTCTTATGGAATGTCGGCAGGAAGCTCGCTGTAGCGGCTAACCGCTCTAGTATAAGTACCAGTTTCTTAGAGGTTTAAGGACCTTGGGTAAGGCTAATATCGACGGGTGTGATGATTCCCTTACCCTGGACTCCTCCCTGTTGCGTTTGCTTGGCTGGTGTCCGGAAAGCCCGCCACTCTGGGGCAGCGGTCAAGCCGGTCGGACCAACTTCGGGTTTCCCCAGCTCTTTCAGGATCGTCATAGCTGCGACTTTTTTGTTCTTTGAGGGGTGAATATCCCCATAGATGACGCCAAATTGTTTTTGGGTACCAAACAATTAAATGAATGACTAACATAGGAATAGAGTATCGATCTATCTAAGCTTCTTGATTGATTCCTCGCTTCCGGAAGACTGGAAGCTTAGTTTGTCGGCTAATGTGGTTGTTCCTGTGCATAGGGAACACGCATGGCCTCATTGGGGAGTTCGATTGGGGGCTCTCTATGATGCCTAAGTAATTCTTTTTCGCCTTGATTCGACATTTCTCGTGAGGAGAAATGTGGCTTAGGTTTTTTAGAGATATTGAGTAGTTAAATGTTAATTACCCTTTTATGTGACATTGGTGAGGGACAAGGAAGAGGTTTTACCTTCCGTGGAGTAGTTGAACTTGCTAATCTTACTCGCATGTAGTTTGTTCAGCAGACTTCTCCCTTCCCGCCTTCCCGGTGTCGTCAGCTCCACTAGAAGCCAATTAGGCAAGGCCTCAACCAGGACCATCCGGGTCTCCAGGAGGTCGGCCTGCGTGGTGGCATGCCGAGTTTGCCAGACTGCTCTCATAGGCCGCCGGGCATGTGAATGGATATTGGTGCCGAAACCTGAGTGGTCGGTGAAACGGGTCAATTGACCAAGATGGTGAACCGACCCCATCAGAATTAATTAAATAATTTCTGGTATAAAATATATAAAATGAAGTTAATCTAAACCCAACCCGACACCCAAACAAAAAACCTGAACTTGACCCGAATTGCCGTGGCATGACCCAAAACTGACCCGGCTGTTATTATAGAAAACGAGTCGATATTGCTAAAAGAAGTTGAAAATAACAAACCCCGAAAATGAACAAATAAACCTGAAATGATCCGACCGACCCAAAGTCAATCCAATTTTATTAACCCAAAAGTGACCCGTCTTGAAACTGACCGATCAAAAAACGACCAGATTGATCCGTTTACAAGGTGTAGCTATAATAACCTAGAAGGGGGTGAAGGTGGAAAGATGAAAAAGGAGGCGGGAGGAAGGTGAGTAGGGAGTATTGAGTAATCCAGGTGGAAGTGGAACTCCTTTTCCTTTTCTCTATAAAGAACGAACCTCTTCCTTTTCTCTCTCACTTCCTTCCCTCCACCCATTTCCTCTCTTCCTCCAACGTCTCCAAAATTAAAATTAAAATTAAAAATAAAAATAGATTCCTCAATCAGCCTCAAACTCTCGGACTATCCAAATTCTATCTCTCTTCCACAGTTTTAACATCAAACAATAACCTAAAACCAACAAACAAACGGGTCAAAATTACTCCATTTTAAATACTAACTCATTTTTATTTCTTTTGGCTTTTGACCTGTTTTTTTTTTTCCAATCTCTGTGTTTTCTCAGAATACCCAGGTGCCATTTTCTTTCTTACCATTATGTTTTCATCCTTTTTTTGGGTATTCCATCTAATTTGTTATGGAGTCATTCTATGAAGATCATGATCATTTTTCTTATGCAATGCTGCACACCACATGGATTCATTCCAGTATTATTATTATTTTTTTTTTTTAATGTTGGGGGTATTCTCGAGGCTAGATCTGAATTGGGTCTTCATAAAAATATGATCTTTTGTCTTGTTTTGATTGTTATGTTCATTTCATTATATTATGCTAAAGTTGTGAACTTTATACAGGAGATTCCACTTCTTTGAAATCCTTCCATCAATAATTTGGATTTTTTGTAGATTGATTTTTCATATGTAATGTTGTGTTATGGGTCTTCTAGGTCTTTCTGAGGGTGTGTGTGTGGTCCCTTTCTTCTGTCTTCTTCATTTTCATGTGATGATGGATATTCTTATAAACTCGTGATTATTTTTGTGAATTGATTGTTTCTGTTTTGTTCAGGTTCATGCTAGCTTCATAATGTCACAACCTGGGAATTTACTGTGAAAATTTCCTCCATAATCCCCTTGAAGTAATCTACATTGAGATTGTTAAGGAATCCGTCGATTTGGGTTGATCTGTTGTTGGGTATTGTGAGTTAGTGTTCACCATGGTTGCCACAGCTGCAACTTCTGCCTTTTTTCCTGCGGCCCCTTTACCCCCTGACTCGAGTCCGAAACCCTCCAAGACTAAGCTTGGGGTCACCAAACCCGATGCCTCGGGCATCAAACCAAAGAGCTTGAAAGTGAAAACCAATGCACAAGCTCCCCCCAAGATCAATGGCACGTCTTCCATTGGCCTCTCGTCGTCTGTGGACGGGGGAGTGAAGAGCGAGGAGACCTATTATTCGGGCTCTCATGCTCCTAGGACTTTCATCAACCAATTGCCTGATTGGAGTATGCTCCTTGCTGCCATCACTACTGTATTTTTGGCTGCTGAGAAACAATGGATGATGCTCGATTGGAAACCTAAGCGTCCTGATGCACTTGTTGATCCCTTTGGGATTGGGAGGATTGTTCAAGATGGGTTTGTTTTTAGACAAAACTTCTCAATTCGGTCCTATGAGATAGGGGCGGATAGAACGGCTTCTATAGAGACGTTAATGAATCATTTGCAGGTAGTTTGAGATGCTCTAGTGGGGGAAATGCTTTTGTGGTTCATATTGTCACTTGGTTTGAAAACTCAACAATATAATTGACGTTGTTCTAATGAGAGATTTACTCCTGCAGGAAACGGCTCTCAATCATGTAAAAACGGCTGGGCTCTTAGGGGACGGCTTTGGTTCAACCCCTGAAATGTGCAAGAAAAATCTAATTTGGGTTGTCACTCGAATGCAAGTTCTTGTTGATCGTTATCCAACTTGGTAAGAGCCCAACTTCTGATTCATGTACCCCGTTGATAACCGAGGCAATGGACAGTTGTCAATTTGTTCATTCTTTCTAACTGTAGTTAATGTGTATTCGGATGAGGAGTACTCTTGGCCTTTGGCAGTTGTATTTGAGTTAAATGGACAGTTCAATTGTAACTAGATATGGTGGAACTAGAGACTAGACTTTCTTTGGCTTTGAACATGATGGACTAAGTCAAAATTACCCAATTCATTAAACTAGATGCCTTCTTGTAGTTCTTATACTCCAGAGCAGCAGTGCATTGATGCGGCTCTGCTCACATACTTAATCAATGTTTATGGTCATTCGGAACAATCTCTCAATGTAATATATCATAGTTATAACGCTTTGTTCATTAGGGATACCCTTACCCTGCTTTAGCAGGAGCCTTTGTCGCAGTGCAAAATGTTGTTGTCAACAAAGCAAAACTATTGAGAATATTGGCGATTGGTTAGCCGTTGATTTGTTCTTTAAAATAGTTAGGAAAGCATCAAAGTTGTAGATATTGATTGACAAGTTTGCTTCTAATTTTCTGTAGGGGAGATGTTGTTCAAGTGGACACTTGGGTTAGTTCATCTGGAAAAAATGGTATGCGTCGTGATTGGCTTGTTCGCGATTTTAATACGGGTGAAATTCTGACAAGAGCCTCGAGGTTAGAAACACTTCAAAGATTCATGCAACCCTTAGTCTGTCCCAATTCTTTGTTACTTTTAAATTGCAGTCTTCTCAAAGCTTATTCTATTGTTTACCTTGTAGTGTATGGGTGATGATGAATAAACTTACAAGGAGATTAGCTAAGATGCCAGATGAAGTGCGTGCTGAAATTGGTCCGCACTTTGTGGACACCCCTCCTGTCATTGATGAAGATGGGAGAAAGCTTCCCAAACTTGACGACAACACAGCTGACAATATCCGTGCTGGTCTTACTGTAAGTAGCCTCTCATTATCCTTTTTGTGGCAAATTATAGTGTATTCACCGTTATTTTTTCTTGTTGGGTAATTTTATATCTGAACTCGGGTTTGTGTGTACAGCCTAGATGGAGTGATCTGGATGTGAATCAGCATGTCAACAATGTCAAGTACATTGGTTGGATTCTTGAGGTAATACTTCTTTCTTTATAGTAATACACTGGACTATATTTCATGTAAATAATTTGAACGGGGGGCAAGTCGATTGTCAATTCTTGGTTATCCTAAAAAGCTATCCACACCCTTCTCTATTATGGTTTGTTCAGTTTTTGTGGGGAAGGCTGACCAGGTTTTATGCTCTTTGTACATGATTATATATACTTTCCAATCACATACTAGTATGTTTTCATTTTTTGTATTGCTTAATATGCTTAATTATTGCTTACTGAAGCTGGCTACTTTCCACTTTCCAGCTTATTTTATGTTTCAGTGGTGGGGGACTATCATTGGTATTATTGTGGCTTTTATCGAGATAGACTATGCTCGACGAACCCCACTTTATACAACATGATAACTTGTGAGAACTTTCTAGCAAGGAAGAAAGGAAAACACTTTGATGTCACTAACTTGGTACTCTCTTGGATTTTTGTTTGCAACATGATTTCAGAGTCGGTGATTGTGGCTTAATTTGTGGCAACCAATATTTTATACTATAGTGTCTTAGATTAGTTACGTAGAATAAATTGTGCCACCGTTAGTTTGCGGACTTGGTTCTCTTTTTCCCTCATGCTACCCATGGGTTGACGTTTGTGCACATCGGTCCTTAGTTGAGTGTAGATTGGTAGAGGATCCCTTGTTATGAAAGATACAAACAATTTTCTTGGTGACCAAACTGCTGCTAGATTGATTATTCACATTACAAAGTTTCTTGGGAACATAACCCCGTAAGTAGGGAAATAAGCCTAATTCACTGAAAGCAGTTGGAAAGTATATCAAAGTATATCTCTCTAGTAATGTCAGTTTCGGAGTATGATATGGTTGTGTTCCTAACAATAGCTAATTAAGATGCATGCAATGGTTGTTGTGGTGCAGAGCGCTCCGCACTCAATCCTGGAAACCCATGAGCTGTCAAGCATGACTCTGGAGTATCGTAGGGAGTGTGGAAGGGACAGCGTGGTTCAATCACTCACAAAGGTGTCAGGGACGAGTGTGGGTGGACTGATGGATTCAGGCATCGTAGAGTGTCAGCACTTGCTGCGCCTGGAGGATGGGGCTGAAGTTGTTCGCGGTAGGACTGAGTGGAGGCCGAAGCATGCCAAATGCTTTGGTCATCTGGGTAAGGTGGTTCCGGACGAGAATGTCTGAAAAGGTCCTATAAAATTCTTGTGCAAAAAGATGAAATCTTCCTTCCTTCCATCCATCCTTCTTCCATGTTCTGGGATTGAAAAATTGTTTTTTCTTGTTCTTTTTTTTTTGTTTTTTTTGTTTCCATCTCCAATGTAATTATTCTTTGATGTGTATCTTCTTCTTCTTCCTCTTCTCTATCTCTATAATTTTCTCGATAGGACGACGACGACAAGGATCGTAATGGATTAGGAATGATATATATATTTGTTCTTTGATGTATAATCAGTTAAGTTGATATTGTATTTCTCAATTAAATTTGTGACCATACTTAATTAATTAAAGGGAATTAGGTTTCATTATTGTATTATATTTATGCAAATTCTTATTTGTGACGGAAGTATCCGTTATAAATTTCTAACGGGTCTTTACTGGAATATACTAAAAGACAAAAATAAAGTGTGGGTGGGACGTATTTGATCTGTTTTATTAGTATGACGGATAGGTCCGTTGCAAGGGAGATCCACGGATATATTTATTGAGCAGCAGAAAGGTGGGACATAGTATCTCACGTAGTGCCAGGTAAAGTTTGTTGAGAAAGTAGGGGGAGTCATAAATCATAAGAGTAAGATTGGAAGACAGACTGCACGTTCGTCCACATGATTTCACGTCAAATCGCCTCTTAAACATGTTCAATCAATGACAGTTGGCTCAGCATTCATTCAACAATAGCAACCTTTACCAATTTGTATTACCACCCTCTCTCTTTAGTCTCTATTCATCACCAACTTTCGTCAGAAGAAACCCAAAAAAATGAGACAACTTCTTTTATAGTAGGTCTCCTGAGAGATGGTCTCTCATTCACTTTACTAAGTGGTACTGAGATTTTGTGATCCTTTTATTTCACTCACCTCCTACTTGTATGAATTACTTCACTTTGATGTCACAACCTCCTAAGTCATAATTTAAAATCATACGTATGAAAAACCCTCTTCATGGGTCAACTTTTCTCTCTCACAAAAAATCGACCGGTGTAAATTTTTTGTTTGGATGGACATATGCTACATTTCTGTTATCATCAATTAAAACCAAAAGTTATTAATTAATCGGTTAGTTGTATGCAATATTTACTTCACTTTAATGTCACAGCCTCTTCATTTGAAAGAGTTCTTTTTTTTTTTGAGATACAACCTTCGATGAAAATGTTCACAAATTCTGGTATGTGACGAATTTATCCATCACTTTATTTTATTAATCATTTCAACTTGATTTTGAGTTTGAAACCATGTACGGAGTATTTTTATTGTTCACCTTCCTAATATTGCTATTATTATGTTTTCTTGGAAATGATTTGACGATTTCAGATAATGATTTATCCCTAAAATTTTTTAGGACAAAGGTTGTGATGTTCGGGTTGGGTTGGGTCGGGTCAGGTCGTGCCAATGGACATTTTTTTTTTTTGTAAAAACGTGAGTCCAGCCTGAGTTCCAGTCCCGTGTTGGACCCATGTTGCCTCCCTTCTGTCATAGAGGACCGTGCCACGTGTTGGATAAAACCATGCCGCCGCCATACCCCAGGGCTGAAATGCCAGCTCGTAACTTAACTACGTAGTACGTACTAGTATTACCTTTGTCTAAGCCACTGTGGGTTGCTCTAACTAGGCAGTTTTGCTATAGGACCGAGGTCCCGTGTTGCCTCCCTTTGTTGGGTACTATGACTCGTATGTAGAGAACATATGAACCTAACAGTCCTTTTCTAATAAACTCCGTATGTATTTGGAGCGTCAAAATAAGATCCGGCCTTAACTTGTCCAAACGATGAGAATTTTTTTGATCGAGATTGCCAACACCAACCAATTGTCAACAACCCATAAATTATACGGAGTATAAATATAATAATCGGTGTCCAAGAAAACCTCTTAGGGATCTTTGCTCTCTGAAGTCAGAATTGTATTATCAGTCCGATCAAAATTTGTCAAGGCCTAAGATGAACACGACATCATACAAAAGTATCTTGAGTATATCGAAGAATTGGGTATCTGAATCTTGAACGACCCAATGGAGGCATCTCAGAAAATGTACACACAGGCCACAGAAGTTAGAAGACTTGTAACAAGTATTGAGACGAAATTCACAGCGTTGTTGTCTAGTATGCTAAGACCTGAGATTCTCTTCACAGTTGGCCCGGGTTTGCCTACCACCTTAAATACCAATTCAGAAAACCAAGTCAGCAACTAAGACAGCCACTTTTTGTTCACAAACCAATCACGGTCTACAAACCCACCTTAACCCCCACGCATAGCCGAGCCAGCTAGTTTATGCGCGCAAGAATTAAGGTTTCGTGGGATAAACTTAATAGAAAAACAGTGGAACGAAAGCAGCTTCTTCATAGATTTCCGTAATCACGGTCTTTATAGGTTGAAAAATAAGGGTTCTATTGACATGATAGTCTATCTTCAAGTAGTTACATTTCTATGGTGCACAATATATACTGAAAACCCAAGCATTAGACAGGGAAGTCAAATAAGAATACCAGATCGAACAAAAGACGGCATGTTTGCAACCTCTCAACATTTTTTTGGTGCACAATTTATATCCTAAAATTTTAGGAGAGAACAAAATCTGACACCTCAAATTCTCAAAATTTGGGTAAACAATGAGAAAAAGAGAATTGTTGATGCATGAAGAGGAATATTTGTCTGGTCAATTAGTAGACTTGGAA
This sequence comes from Agrostemma githago, assembly GCA_958450325.1. Taxonomy (NCBI): domain Eukaryota; kingdom Viridiplantae; phylum Streptophyta; class Magnoliopsida; order Caryophyllales; family Caryophyllaceae; genus Agrostemma; species Agrostemma githago. The sequence continues at coordinate 6,958,594 of OY288250.1, read as the reverse complement.
AATGGGTCCATTATGGAGTAAGGTCATTTAAGTCTGGATCATTGGGTTGGGATTTGTTTTGTGCAAGGTTCCCGCTAATACAGAAGATGCCACATCGAATACACGATACACTCTTATAGGTACGCTTAAACTCATTCACAGTTTGCTTGGGCGGTCAAGTGAATTTGGTTACTCGGGTTTTGATTGTGCTAGTTTTAATCAGGTGGTTATGGATCAAGCCGTTTGAATCCAAGTCGGGTTATTCAATGTCATGCTTATTATGGTTTTTGTTCTTTGGTAGGTAAACTAAGATGTAATTTCAAATTAGCATGTGAGGTCAGTTTCGGTCACTCCCAAATCAGGTTCTGAGTGGTGTTCGGTTCACATCAGTCTTGCAAGATACGGAGTATTTAGTAATGTTACTCTGTCTGGTATCAACACTTCGGCACAAAAGCGGGGAAACACAAAACTACCAACAGGCTTAAGTACGCAGAATTACTGGAGAAGGGTCAAAGAGGGAGCACCTAGCAACACCATAGGTGATCCACATCCTCATAGTAACAAGATGACAGAGAATTTACCTTATTACGAACTGTGCAAAACCCACTGAATTGCAAAGTTGCTCCCAGTAAAGAATCTATCAAGCTGCCACCAAGTCCTGCTAAGGCAGAAAGAGGAATTACCAGTAACTGCTTTAGAGCTATGTCAATAGAACATTTCGCCGTGAAAAATCCAAGGACAACAAATGTCAAGCCTATTACAGCACCGCCTCCTGCTGCTGCTAAGAGCCCAGTTCTTGTTACCCCACCATTTGTGCCCTTTCGAACAGGCTGATAGACATTAAGGCAGAACATCAGCTTAGGCTATCTTAATCCTTAATCATCCTAGAACCAACTTCCTTCATTCTGCTAATTTCAAGAATCATTTTATTCAGTAAATCAAGCATCCAAAACATTTTGAGCAAATAGGCTAAGTGAACACGAACCATCTTGCTCACATATATTCAATATACTCCTATATTATAGGAGAGTGATAATACCACTTCAAAATCAACTGTGCCACTCAATTTGTGTGTAGGAGTAATATAGCCTAAATTTTCAAGGTAGGAATGGAGAGTGGTAGAAGTGTTTTGTGAGAGGCCTTACGGGCACCCATAATAGATTATAAATAATTTATACACTTCCACTCTCCGAGTAAGCCTTTGAGTTCTGTTTTTAAAAAAAGAAAGTATGTTGAGAAGTGTCAAAACTAATACTCGGTAATAAACTATAACAATGGATTTGTAACGAAATGCTTTCATAAGAGTATACATTTTGCACAGTATTATTTTGTCATATATTTAAAGATATCAAAGGAAATATTTAGAGATATCAAGGAGGAAAGTAAGTGTCTCGAGATGGGAGAAAGATTTATAATATGACAAAGGGAGTATCAAATATCAATAGCTTGTTAAACAGCTACTGTAGAAGTTAAGACCAATAGATCATACATTCATGATTCAATAGTTGGCAAGAGCATGTTTGCTTCGTTATGGTCCTTAAAATTACCTTTTGGAGCTAATGAATTGACATATAAATAGCAGATGATATTGATGAAGCCAAACCTTTTGAGGAGTCTCGAACAATATAGAACCATACTACTAAATTTCTCAAACATAGTGCTAAGCATGGCATATATTCTTAAGAATTATGAATGTAATCATGTATGAAAACATTAAAAAAAATCAATTATATTTTCACCTTAAACGTTGTGATCAGTCGAGGTTGTGCCTCACTAAGTACGCCAATTTCTGAAGACCAAGTGTCTCCATTACTACAGCAATAATGACCAAGTATCCCACCCGCGAGTGCAGTAAAAAGAGAAGATTCACTGGAACCCAAACACTGATCGTCCCATCTTACCAACTTCCATATAGTTGCGACCAAAACAGCAGCGACAGCACTGTTAGATAACACTTGTACCCTACAGAGTGAGGTAGAGTGAGCATAACAAAAAATGACGAATGGACGAAGCAGGTTGGCCTCCAAAGATATCAGCTTGGTGTTATCTCATGCAAGACCAATCAATTGAAGGATCATACCCACGCCGTTGATAATTTGATAAGTCAGTTGAAGTACTTACCCCCAACACCAACATATGCTGGCCAATTCTGTTCGGTTCAAAGTCATTTGTGGGTATCACCAGTGACAGGGTCAAGATTCAAATTTTGGGGAGCTAAAACACATAGATCATGTTGTGTGATAATCACACTCCTAACTCCTAAATCATTATCATCAAAAAGTATCAACTCAGCCCTTTTACCCATTGTCCAATAAATATCCGACAAATTGGTTACACTCGCATATGAAACACACAGTGTATATATATATATATAAAAGCTTTCGTATGCGGGGGCAACTTCAGAGCAATGGGAGTCGTTGAGAAAAACAGAGGCAGTATGATGATCAGTAAATGAAATGTTACACAGTATGTGTAGTTTAGAGTCAATCAAAACGAATAACAAAGTAGGGTAATATATAGGCCTTGTTTGGCAAACGGCAGTCACGACATTAACAGAATAACATTAGTACAGGATACGGTTAGCATATTTGAGTGTCAAATTAAATTAGCGGAAATAAGGAGAAGGGTTTTTGGTAATTGATTACTACTAGGGAGTACAACATACCAGTTCCTTTGTCCACCATCCTTGTAGTCAACATCAGATTTACGCTTCTTTTCGGCCCCAATTTTAGTCAACTTGGATGAAGTGAAGAAAAACACCAGCAATAGAGCTCCAAGCCTACAAAATGCATTCACAATCAATGATTTAATCGACTACCCTTTTGAACAATAATTAAGATGTGAAAGAAATTAATTGTGAAGACCTGAGATTGGCTGCAAGATGTATGGACATGACCAGAAACCCAGAAAATGCTCCTGATAAATTCAGAGACTTTTTCTTGTATGCTCTTGCTGCAATTACGGATGAAATTAAAATGGCTAACAATGGTTGGATTACAACCCTTTCCATTATTAGTATTTTCCCAGATTGATGGTTGTTGGATTAGAACAAGTTTGAAGGTGGATTGAAAATCCAGAAATTTGTGTGACTTTGTATACTTCAATTAATTTGAAACAATCAACGTAACCATAAATCCCCACACACAGTTACTATTACTCCTACTTATTAGATGAAACAGTATGTATACACTTTTATACTTTCATTAGAATAGATTGTGATAGATGATGAAACTTCACATCTAACGTTTGAGTCCAGGCAGTGTACCGATATGGATACGATCATACGAATACGTATCCGATACGTGATACTCCATGATACTTTAAAATTTTGTATTCCAAGATTATCTTAATAAAAAAACAGTAATTTCAAGATAATTTTATCGTGAGACCTCTCACATGGGCACATAGGGGGTGAGCCGTCTCACGATAAATTACTGTGAGACGGTCTCATACAAGTTTTTGTGATAAAAAAACAAATAAATGAATGAAACGTTGAAATAAATAGAATTTAAAGGTATTTTCAAAACTTAAATCTAGACCTACTTAAATTTATCACAAAATCTAAATTCATCCTATCTTCGACGATATTCATAGCTCGGTATAAGGAAATTAATTTCGATTCAGTTATCTGGTTATTTATGAAATAATTTTGGATCTCATAATAATTGAACCAAACGACCCCAAGAGGGAGGCAGGAAGGCATGATAATATAGAGTAGGTACAAGATTAATTTGATTCATTTGTTTAGAGTGTGGGAGGTGTGGCTACCTCGTTGTATCACACGCTATGTTACTCTTGATGTGTGGTTGGTGGAAGTTAATCCCGTTTCGGGAATTCAAATTATTATACTACAATTTCTGAATTTTGATAACCCGTACTACATTTGAATAATTAAAGGGTAGACCGATGTAGTGACTTAAAACTAAGTTAACACTTAACACGGAGTAAACAAATACGGAGCAGTTAGATTGATTAGGTACCAATTGTCTTTCATAGTAGACTTTGATACTTACCTTCCCTAAGACAAATTAAAATAGCACATGTTTTGTCTTCTTCAATCCACGTGGATAATATTTGATTCATCACAAATAAGAATCATTAAGCTTATCCAGAGTTAGATTGATTACTACTGATTGGAGTAGATAAGATGCAATTGTCTTTCAAGCTTTCATTTATTGAATTGAAAAGAGGACTCCGCTTCACCCGTAACATAACTCATGAGTTTCACCCAATTCTACAGAGAGTCTGCCTGTCTGTGTACATGCAGTTTCGACTATTGTCCGTTCTAAAACACAATTTCTTAAAGACTCGTTTTGTTCTATATAACAATAGAAAACACATTTTGCAAAGGGCTTTCCTACCCATCAAAAACCGAGCATGAAATCCCGTTACTCCCATATCTTCACACACTTGTCGTGACTGGCAGAAGCGAACAACCCAGTGGAGGTAGATGCAGTCAAGGATGTGATGAGCCCTTCATGAGCTATTACAGCCATTGTTTTGTTTTCCACCATATTCCAAAGTTCCAAATTCTGCCAACGTAGTAACAACAGCGCTATTATTAAATTAAAGCCATTGACATAAATAATGGAATACAGGGTCGTCGCAAAAAGAAAACTTGCCTGGTAGCAGCCTATGATTAGCAGAGAAGGGTAGACTGGGTGGAAGACACAAGTGTTAAACTTGTTGCCATTGCTATTTAATTCATGCAGGCATTGCCATTTGCTGCCTGCTGAACCAACTCTCCAAACTCTGACCATGTCCTCGCTCAAGCATGCCAGACGTTCGCCAGAAGGATGCCAGCAGATGGAATGCAATTTTTTTGAATGGCCCTAACATTAGACATTATGCAATCAAAAAAATCTGGGTGCTTCAGTTATTTGCATACCATAAGTGCATCGATAATGACTTTTGCAAGTTAATCATACATAATAGAAAGAGTTGGGGAACCAAGCCAAAAGATGATGTGATGTGATCCTTGGATAGAATGACAAATTATTGCGATAAATGAAAGTTGAGAAGAAAAGTATACATGCAAATGCATATATACACATATATACATATATTAACCTGGAGCTGCTCAATGCATCTGAAGCTTTCTATATCGATTATTTTAACATGCGAATCTGAAACAGCGGCTAGATATTTTGCAAAAACAGGCTGAAATCTGACCATTACTGTAGCCCCCTGTAGAAAAACAGAACATGAAGAAGAAAGAAATGATTAACTCTCCTTTACTAAACACAATAGAATATTTTGTAGTAAAGCGAGCAGCAAATGCTATTTCGATGCTAACAGATCTGAATAAAGTCCTAAATATCAACACGCATCAACTTTACGAGCTGTGACACCAAACAAGAAAGTGAGAAACTAAATTCAGAAAATCGTTTTACTCCAATACCTCTAAAACCTTAGGACAGCTGCCCTTTGTAATACTCCAGATCCGTATCTCGCCATTTGAATCATTAGAGCAAATAAGGTCTTCTTCGATTGGATGGAAATCTAATGACATGACAGATGTAGAGTGGCCTGTGAAATTTCGAAGTGAATAGCCAGGCTGAAAAGAGATTTTGTAATACATAGTTAGGCAAGCGAACAATAACAATAAGTTTGATTTCCTATCTCTGATATAGAGAGGTGATATATTTAAAAACCAAAATAAATAAATACTCCCTACATAGCACTAAACAACAATAGAAAATAAAGCCTAATATATAAGATAAGGAGTAAAAACAAAACTAAGAAACACTGCCAATGAAGTGACCACCCAGATACAAAGAGCAAGTGGAAAGGTCTTTCGGTAACAGGCTTAGGCCTGAGTGCCTGACCCATCAATTGAGTCGAGCACTGTCAAGTAGGAATAGACTTGCACCGAATGTCTATGAATACCATCCAACACATGATGAAAATGAAACCAACAAAGATCCAATTACACATAAATATGAGAGAGCAATACCAAGTACAAGTAATAAGTATACTAACATTATCAGAATCCCAAACCCGAACAGTTTTGTCGAACGATGATGTCGCCAACCGTGACATGCTTGGACTAAATCGAACATCTGTTATCATATGAGTATGTTCCTCAAGAATGGATTTATGTTTTTGACTATCAGTGAGCCACAGAACAGCCTGCATAATGTTTCAATTATGAGATTGTAAATCCAGTATAACTAGAAACAGGTGACTAGATCAACCGCGCACTAACCTTCTTATCATGGCCACCGGTGGCCAGTAGTTTTCCGTCTGAAGAGAAATGGCAACAATTAACTTTACTAGTGCTGGCCTGAATACTGGCTTTCTGCTTGAATGTAAAACCTGTGACTGAAAAAAGATGAAACATATGTTCAGTAGATGACTACATCTACATGCATCCTTAAATCCTACTCCCTCCATCCAGTCGTCCGCTTGAAAAATCACTAAATTGTGCTTTGGGAGCCAAAGTTTTTGGAGAAGAAAATATTCTCTGTAGTAAATGATAGCCACAAGAAGGCAGTTTTACTGGGCCCCACTCACATCGTCACATGTGTGTGTTCTGTGTGTTGTTTGTTACCCAAAGCATAAGTATAGTGATCTGATCCGAATATCTCAAAAGGAAAAGTGCGGTGGATCCAAATGAATGGAAGGCGTATATACTTCAAACCAAAGTTTCGCACCTTTGCTTTCTTCCATATTCCGACTAACAGCATCCCTTGCATCTCCCTCTTCGTGAGACAAGAATGATGCAACATTATCATCTAAAGTTGCATCATCATCAAAGCGGTTCACGTCAGCCTGCATTTTCCAGTACATTAATAATAACAAGATCAAAACATACAGTCCACAGCTTTTAGAAATTTTATACGCCATATTCAACTGATCAGAGTAAGTCAAAATTTAACAAGATCCACCATCAGCCAGCTTCAACCTAGTAAGAACAACATTAATCTAGCCCCTCAAGGAATTCCACAATGAGGGTAAAGGGATCGGATGTATGAGCATTAAGATTGGATTAGGTTTCTTAATTGTCCAGAACCAAAATTGCTTGGCCAATTGCTACTTCACAGTATAAAAAGTAGTGAAGTCGATTTGCCGAGTCATTTTGCTTTATTTCATCATAACTCAAAACAGAGGAATTGGAAGTCTATGATGAAGGGAATTGGAAACATGCATAAGACCTAGAATGAGAAAAAATGCTTACTAGTTGATTTGGGGCTGATGTAAGCGTGCCTACGCTATCAGAGCCAAACATAAGTGGCGGCCTTGAAGAACCACCACTATGTGGTAAATTTGACATGGACATAACATCACCAGGTGTGTGCGTTGATGGTGTTGAAGGTGCTGAACTGGGTGATGGGCCTGTAGTATTTGCAGTGCCTGAACTATTAGCAGGGCCGGAAGATGACACTGGTTGCTTCCTCTTCCTTCCCATCTGACTTTTTGAAGCCTAAAAACCCAATTGGCAAAAATGAAGTACGGGAAAATGAAGCAGAGAGTGTTAAACTGAAGCTAACAACAAGTCAACAACCACCACATTACGCCTGATATTAACTTTAGCAATATCACAAAACATGAGAAGAGATTATTAATGCTTCTCTTCTAGATAAAAACAATAACCATCTATTTGACATCCCAAGGACCCAAACTATTAAATGTCAATGCACTTCCTCACCACACGGTAGTTAGCTCTTCACAGTACACCTATGACCTATCCACACTGGACACCCTCAATTTTTTTATCGCTAAACAATAAGACACCAAGATTATACCGCAAAACATCATTTTCTTAGCGAATATTACCTCCATTTTTTCTTTCTTTCCATACTTTAATATTTGTGAGGAGTATTTTATTGAAATGGGAAGAAAGAAAGAAAAAACCGAAGGGAGTAATATGGAGGACATGATATAAGGACCAAGCAGAAAATCCAATTCGGTACGACAAAACGACAGACCTGATCATTTCCACGAAATGAATTAGGAGTGCTAGCCTCCACAGTCATATTCCCAACCCCTATTTTATCAGGCTGATTGATCTGGTTAGAAACCAGCGGCGACGGGCTCGACAATGGGTTTTGAGATATCTGAGATTGTTGTTGATTGTTTGCTAGTTGTTGCTGTTACAAATCAAAAAGTCAGTATGTCATGCATCGAAGGCAATGCTCCAAAGAAGATTAAAAAAAACTATGCACCTTCATAAGCATTTCAGAGTCCCCATGAGGCAAAACTGAGCAACCAACTTGCACAGGAGAGCCACCACTTGGAACAACATCACCAAGATTACTTAATTGTCCGTCTTTCCCAATACTTACATTTTGGTTGTTACCAAACATCATTTTCAGCCTTCTAGCCTCGAGATCCATGGATGGAGATGCTATGTTATGTTGTGATTGAAACAACATTTGCTGTTGCATTGGATGCATAGTCTGGGTTGGTGACTGAATCATAGATTTTTGCTGGGAAAGAAGCCCAGGTCTAAGTTGATCAAATCCCTAACAAGCATAAAAAAATCAAACAAGTGCTGCATACAAGGAAGGATAAGCTTCATATGAAAGTAGGTCCAAACTCATCACAAAGATGCACGTTATCACTCCTTTTGTCCCAAACCATAACTTAAGTATTCCATTTGATCCATTCCAGACTCCCGGACAATATTTTATGTCTGCTTTTTAAGCGCGTTTTGTGTGGTGGACAATGAGCATGGGACTCCCTACCCCACTTGCACATTCTTACAAAAGCAAAAAAAAAAACATATAAGCCACTGCATTGATTCCCAGTGCAGAAACAACCTTCTGCAAGGGAAAACCCGGGGGTGGGGGTGGGGTGGGGTAGGGGTGAGCAAAACCGGGTACCCGAACCGGTTTTCAAAACCGGTTCGGGTACCCGGTTTTTAAAAAACTCATTTTTCCGAACCGAAATCGACCCGGTTTAAACCGGGTAACCGGTTTTTTTTTCATTTTGTAAACCGAAACCGAACCGGTTTTAACCCGAACCGGTTTCTATGACCCGATTTTTAAATAAAATGGCAATCTTTGTTGTAAACCGGTTTTTGAACCGGTTTCCGAACCGGTTTCACTAATATTCCATAAAAAAAATCAAAAAAGTGATAATTTTTTCCCTTTAAAAGTATAAACCGATTCAAAACCGGGTACCCGGTTTTGGAAATTTATGAACCGAACCCGAACCAGTTTTCACTAAAAAGAAACCGGTTCGGGACCCGAACCGGTTTTCAAATTCTAAAACCCGGATTTTCGGGTTTTTTAAACCGGGTTTTGGTTCGGTTTCGGTTTTTAAAATCGGTTCGGTTTTTTTTGCTCACCCCTAGGGTGGGGTGGGGTGGGGTATAAGATATAGAAGCACCACGATACAAAATGACTGATAAATGAACATGCATAAATTTAGCACTTATGGAATATATGCAAAGCCAGATAAACACAAACAGGACAACTGAACTTATGGAATACATGCGAAGCCAGAGAAACACAAACATGACAACTGAAAGTAAATGTATGCAAGGGAACTCACAGTCAATGGCCACCCTTTTAGTGTCAGGTTGTTTCCAGCTTGATTTGACCCTACAATACAAGCATTATGCTGATAATGAACTTCAAAAAAAACAAAAAATACATTAACTGGTAGAAAACAAGCACCGAAAATCCCAATGTAATTTTTTTGTTTCCACAAGAAACAAAATACACTGATTGAATTAAGCACAAATAGATTTAAAGGGGACAATAATATTACACAAACACACCGATTGAAAGCGCATTCACGAAATCATTTCCACACAAAAGTTCATATAACTCTTGCCCATATTAATCAGTGCATGATTTCATATGTTCTGAAACTATATCTCAAATGTTTCAGTGTTCAAGGAAAAAATTGAGACCCCAATCCTATACAAGTATTAACGGTTGTCCATACCTGGAACTCCCATCAGTTCTGGACCAAGTTGACCACTAGCTCTTGCATTAATCATTGGGTTCACTTCAGATTTCATATCCTGTGATAACATCAATAATTCACTAAAAAGATAAAGAAATAAAAGGATATCGAATGAGTGGCCAAATCTCTTTTTAACTACCAATTAATCTATGAGACATGGCACTGGAAGCAGTCTTCAAACCCCCTCAGTTTGTCTTATTACACCTATACACCTAAACAACCTACACTTCGAGCCCCACAAATCCCACCAGTTATAACATCGGCATATATGTTTGCTGTAAAAAAAATTATAACAGAGGTATCATTCAAAGAAAGCAAAGAGAAATGATAGGCATACTTGTGCAGAATGTGGAAGTTGTGGACTCTGATTTTGAAATTGCTGAAAATTTCCTGAATTGCCTCCTCCAAGAGTCCCATGCAAAGTTTGTCTTCCAGTAAACACCCACCATCAGTCAAAGAATGAGGCTAAGAAAAACCAATAAGATCAATGATGGAAACAGATAAACATACTCACCCTGGATGCTGGCCACCAACTCCAGCTGATTTTAACATTGACGCTTGGTTTTGATCCAAGCGTGGGCCCACATTGTCCCCAAACTTTGGCTGAAACAAGTAGGTAGGTGAAGATCTCAGCAGAAAATTTCAATACACAAACAAGACCATGAAAAAAGCACATAGCAATTGTTTGCATTTACAGTAGCACCGATAACTCACTATTCTCTGGTTTGTATAAAGATGAACTCAAGCAAACTGACTCACTACACTGGTTGCATTTATCATTAAATTTCTGACCCATATTTCATCATGTGTCATCACGGAAACATACTCATTGTGTTAAAAGCACAAGAGTAGGCTTCGTGCTATTGTGGGAGTCCTTGAGGCATTGGGGTAATGTTGTCAATGTTACTTTAAACCTTAGCATCAGAGACTATTAGAATAATGTCATTTAGGAAGAGTATATGCTTAGTGAATGTTATGAGTATCATAATAATCACGGGAATACTCTAGGTATAATATCAAGTCATTGTACTAAAATACGGTGACTTCATAATAAATCAAGGCATTCAGTCATAATCACCCATCTCATTATCTTTAATGGTATTAGCCTAATATCGTTCCTCCAAAAAGTCTTCTGCTTACCACAACCCACCATTAAACCCACTGGCGGGAGATGGCTGTACTGTTTTCCATATATGACTTGTCATCGCCATCCTCATCTTCGGCTATTTTATTCATACTACTACTATCTTATAATAATACTATACTAATTATAACAATAAAGCCATAGCTTCATCCAAGACATTAATACGCCCCCAACAACCCCTGCTCTCCTCATCTTCCCAACCTTACAAACAAGCTCACAGTCTCCACACCCGATATACTCGCAACCTTACTGGAACCCTAGCCCCTCACTAAACCCAATAGCCGCATCCAACCATGACAGCCCAGTCCGCCAATGATTGACCAGGATCCTCCAAACAAAATCAGGCTCAGTTGACTACGTTCACACTGACACAGCCCTCGTACTTGCCCTTGTTAGCCCCGTTGCTTCGGCAACCGCTACTGGCCTAACATTTTCATTAAGATGGCCGTCTAAACACGCCTACTGCTAAATCACCACTGTTCATTGTTTAGCGTGTCGTGCCAACGCCACCACTCTTGACACACCACAAAGGTAGGCTCAAGGTTTGCCTTGCCATAACACTCGTCACATCAGGCCGGAGGTGACACTTACAATGGCGTCGGTTTAGTTCTAGCTTTACTTTACTTTATTTGTAAGTGCTCACGACTCACAAGCAGTTAACATCGTGCACCACTATTCATTTTTCGTTATTTTTGCTTGGTGTCTCACGAGTTCTACGGCCCTCATGAACTTTACCTATTCGGTCTATTCTGGTACGCCACTTAATACTTTAGTTGGTGTCTCACGAGTATATTATGAAGAATATATGCTATGAGAATACTACAAGTATCATAACAATCTCAGGATTACTCTAGAAATATTTTTACGTATTGTATTATTAATACAGGGTCATATTTCATAACAAATCAAGCCATCTAGTTAGAAGTACTCATCTCATCATCTTTCAACTAGTTCACTTAAGTGGTGTGTTGAGGGTCTGATGGGTACCTTGAAATGACACAAGTGGCCTGCCTTTTTTTTTTTGTGGCGGAAAATCCGTGGAAATAATTTACTATTTATTTTTTTTAAAAAAAAAAATTGTCCCACACCGATGAGGTTTGATTCACTTCATGTGTTTATACAAAATGGTATTCTTAATTGTTTTAATTTAACTTGGGATTATTATATAAGTATCCTATGTAAATTGGGTTGGGCCGAAAGTAGTGTTGATAATGAATAAGTCCAAATCGGACAATCCTGTCGCCAAGTGTTCCAGGACGAAAATTCTGCTGCAAAGTTGCCTTTTGCGACGGAAATTTATGACAGATGGAATCCATCGCAAAATTTACTTCTGCGACGGATATGTCCATCGCATATCACTTTTTTTTTTTGTAGTGACACAACACCTCAACACTTTATTTTAGACCAAAAGCTGATATTTTTTTTCTTCAAAAAATAACCCCATGTTGCGCTGATACTTGTAGCAAGTTGGAGTAACATAGGTGGTGGTGGTGCTAACAAGTCGAGAAAGGTCCAAGTAGTGAAAACATATACCTTAATGTCTTCGGAATGCTCTCTCTGAGGCTGCAGCTTTAACTTCTCTTCATACAACTTTGTGGCCGTAGCATTCATAGGTCCACCAGGAGTCTGTCTCATCAGAAGATCGGAATTCGCAACTCCGTTGGAACTACCATTTAGAAGTTGGGATCCGTCTCTCCGGAACTGCTGTTGTTGGGGCTGTTGTTGAGCCTGTCTCATCATCATTTGCATCTGTTGTTGTTGGAGTTGCTGGGATTTTTGTTGTTGTATGTGTTGCTGCTCCCTCGCTTTCGATACTTGAGTCTGCCAACATAGTATATATTAATAGAGGAGGAGAAGCATCAACAAGAGCACATACTCATAGCCGTTTACTTTTTAAATGCTCCCAGCCTCCCAGTGTTTCATTTCTATTGCTTCATATGACCAATTGACCAGTGTGATTTTAAGAATAAGTGTTGGAACTAACCATAGCACACCCTTTGCGTCAGGGATTATGTTGCTATGGAGTTGTTTGAAAGGGTGATTTTGACTTGAAAAATTCTTTGATTAGGCAAGTAGGTAACATTGTTAACATCATTTTAATAACTTTCTACGATCAATTTGGCACAACCCAAAAAAGAAATCTTTACAACTAGCCATACTCCAAACAGCAACAAAAAAGAAAATAAATCTAATTATCCTCTTTGCATTAAGTGGGCACTTGCCTCCTCCATGTTTCCCTTTTTATTTTCTTCAAAGAGTTCTACATTACATCCTTTGTCTTTTTCCATTCTCTTTTTGCTCAAATTTGACATCAATTGCAGTTCAATCTAAGAATATCGATCAAATGTCGGTATTGTGTCTGATTTTGACAGATCAGATCTATGTCATATCGGACGTGAGACGTCTCGGGTACGCGATATATTGGCGAAGTAAAGTGTCAAGGTAACATAAGGTTATTGTTCAATAGTCTTCGAGCTATAGAAAATATAAAACCAGGGAACATAAAGAGGGTATTACAACAATTTTTAGCAATATGATTCATTTATTTTATCCACTTTTAGTATTTTCGAACAATTTTCTCTGATAACTCAAAAAAATATTACTCCTTGAAATGAGCCCAGGAAAATGAATTTGGCCATCATTTAAAGGTGCGTTATGGGTTCGACAAGCATATACTAAACTAAAAAGGTAAAAATAAAATAGTAATAGTAAAATCAGAAACTTGTGAGTATTCACATCATGCTTAAATAGCAAAAATCTACTCAGTAGAAGACACAAAAAAAGTATGAAGTTCAACCACACATGACTTAAGACACATACAAACTAAATTTGTGAACAGTATCACAGAAAAGATGTGAACTCAATTACTTTAACATGTAAAGTCCAGTCAAAGACACTATATAGCTTAACAGAGAGTCCTGAATGCTCAGATAATACAGCCCTTGTCTTACGCTCATCTGAATAATTGCAACTTTCAACCTTAGTCATTTGGTGGATGGGGAATGGAAGGGGGCAAAATACCTTGTTTAAAAGTAAGTTGGCATCAAAAGGAATTGAAGTGTTGGAAAGGAAGTTGGAGGGATCCATTTTCCCCCATACAAGCAAAGTTAAAATCCTTACATTTGAAAGGAAAACAAGGCCAGAACGAATGAAGGGCACTATGAAGATGTGATATAAGACTTCATATGGATAACTTGAGCAGTGTCGTATTTATTGTCACAAGAAAAGGTAATGCATATGGCGTATAAAATGATAAAAAAAAAAATCTCACCTCCAGGTAAGAGGCTGCTGCATCTGAGTGTTTATCATTAGTCCTTGCGATAAAAATGTCCCAAAACACAGACCACCATTCGAAAAGAAAGCCCCCTGGAGCATCAATTGCTACAAAGCCACAGAAATTTTACGCATCAAACACAAGGGCTCTCTTCAAATTTCAGGAATTACAGTTCAACCTGTCAAAGCTCGACTTACCAACAGGGTCAGTAGATACTTTCCCTTCTTGCTGAAAAGCATTTGCAGAAGCATGTAGTTTCCTCTTCACAAAATAATCATGTATATAAACATCTAACCTGTCTCCCACAACAACACATAACAAATCAATCTCACCGATAATTCTTAGATACTCCGGGTGTACCAACCAATCACAACTCTCCTATTTCATTCTACTCAGATTCTAAAGAAATATGCTCTCAATTCCAATATTATCATTGGCTCGGAGTACGATGACGCGGTATACTGATATACCCAACAAGCTCTCACAATCTCACATGGAAACAACCCTAGCAATCTAACATAACAAAACAAACCTAAAATTCAACAAAGTATCGGCTACCAAATTAGTTATCAAACATAAAATAACACAAAAACAAGTGCTAAAATACCAAAAACCCCCAATTAATTAATTAATTAATTAATTGCCCCCTTAAATTTCTACATATCTGCACAAAAATAGAAAGAAATAGCAAAAATCCCACCAACCAAGATGATAAAACCACGAAATTTACAAAACCCACCAACCAATTGAATCAAAATAGTTGAAATTTGAAGAACCCAACAAAACCAAATTCCAGACTAATCTATAGAATCATTCAATTCCAGGAAGAACCCAGTAAAGAATGAAGAGTTGGAAGTAGAAAAACTTACATTTTATCAGCTTCCCAGTTGGTTTGAGACATGGTAAACGGCCTCTATCAGGAAGTATATGGAGCGAAACTTAAGATTGTTATATTTGGTGAATTAGAGAAGAAATTGGTTTGACAAAAGTCTATTTTATCAGCTAATGAACTTCTGGGTTCGTCGTCTCGTCACAAGCTTCGGTTTTTATGGGCTGATTATTACTCCCTAAGTGATTTTTT
Source organism: Agrostemma githago (assembly GCA_958450325.1). Taxonomy (NCBI): domain Eukaryota; kingdom Viridiplantae; phylum Streptophyta; class Magnoliopsida; order Caryophyllales; family Caryophyllaceae; genus Agrostemma; species Agrostemma githago. Next base: position 6,943,195 of record OY288250.1, on the reverse strand, counting down.
AGAGGTTTTTTTTTTCTCAAGGAGTTTACAAGTAAACTTTTCTTAATCACAGGTCGAGATTAACACGGTTTTATTTTATTTTTTTAAAGATAGGTTGCTTAAATTCAGGATAATTTTAATAGAAACGGCGAAAATATAAACAAGAAACACGATGGTGGTGAGGAAAGGAAGCGTAAAAGGAGAAATAAAAGATTTTTAGCATTATTACTCTCGTTTGGGGTGTGATATATTGTGTGTGTATAGATAAGATAAATACTTCGTAATTATCCTTATGGCTCACTTATAATGTGACTAACTATTATGGAAGTAATTATAATCTTAAATGAACAAGAAAATGAACGAGGTAGCGCCGGTGGTGGAAGGTGGGATGAGGAATAAAAAGGTACTAAGTAATAAGGTAATATAGTTCCCTTCTGAGAGCAAGCTAAATTAGATTTTCAAGCTGTCATGTCTAGGGATGGCAATGGGTGGATATAGATAAGGTGGAGTCATATTCATATCAATATCCATTTAGGGGGCGTTTGGTTCAAAGTATTGAAATGGATTGGAATGAAGTGTGATTCCATGAAGGGTTGGAGTTAGATACCCATACTTGTTTACGGTTGTTTGGTTCAAGGGTGGAACGGATTGTGTTTGTACTAAAGTGGGATGGAGTTAGAAACTTGAGGTTGGGTAGGGGATGAGATTCTAGGTGCCGTTTGGTTCGCACAAAGGTATCAGTATGGAATGAGAAATCATATCAGAGTGGTATAGGTTTGAAACTTCATTCCTGATATCCGGTGTTTGGTTCATTTCTGATATGAGTAATTTTCGGGATAAAAATGTTTGTAATCTAAAGAAATAAAATATTTTTAATTAAAAAATCTATTATTATTATTGTGATGGAGTAGAATATTATTTTACACATTTTTATTTAATTGAACAATAATGTTTTTTTTTTAATGTTTGTCATCTTAGAAAAAAAATACTTTAACCAAAAATTACTCTGTTATGTATCATTATATGATGTTCATGTATATTGTTTAGGCCCATGTAGATTACCAACCCTAAACTCTATTCCCCCTGTATCCTATATATATATATATATATATAATATATATATATATATATATATATATATATATATATATATATATATAAGCGAGGATCCGGTGAGTCCTCCTATTTAAATGAGTTTGTCCCGTAATTCAAAGCCGTCAGATCTATTGACATTAGATGCACTAGATTATGCCACGTCGTCAGATCTAAATAATTAACCCTTCGTCACACACTCACTCAAATCTTAAATCCCCATTTTCAATTCACTCGTCAAATTTCAAATATTCAATTCGTTCTCTCTTCACTCTAACACCACCTCGCGCCACCGCAGCGCCGCCGTCCTCCTCACCGGACCACCGCTTTCCTCCTCACCGGACCACCGCCGCCGCCGTCACTTCCGGAAGACGCTTCTGCTGCGGCGCGGTAATCTCTCTTCTCCTTCACCTGTGATTTTAATTGAATGTATAATGCTTATGAAATTTGAGATTATTGCTGATTTCTGGATCATCTAATTGTTTTCTACATAGAAAACCTAATCAATTTTGTTTACAGTGATTTCAGAGCAATTAAACAATGGCGCTTCGATATCGAAGCATTCGACGAATTTCCGCGTTGTTTTCAGGTATAGAACTTGAATAACATCGTCAATTTCCAGTTTAATTCATCTGTTATCACTCGTTGTTTGCTCTATTCGATGCTAGTTCGCAAGTTCCGTCGGGTGGTAATCGTAATCGCAGCCGCAAAACGACGACGTCAACGGTGACGAAGAACGTGAAGCCGCGGTGGAAGACGGTGCTTAGAGTGGTGGTGAAGAATTTGTTGTTGGTGGCGATGTTAGCAGGATTGGTGCAGATGGTGAGGAAATTGGCGGTGAAGGAAGGTAGTGATGTTAGAAGAATTTCGTTATTTTCGATTTGGCCTTTGTATTTTAATTAGTATTACCGTGACATTATTACTGTGACATTATTATTGTAATTCCTTATTACTGTGACAGTGTCACAGTAAGATATTTGTGTTACTATAATACTCCCTCCCATCCAATCAATACTTTACATGGGGGGTTTCACAAATTGTAAGAAAAGTGGTAAAAGTAAGGGTATTATTGGTAAATCAAATGGTTTTATGGGTCCACCAAATTTAAAATAAGGAAAAAGTAGTGGTATTTTGTGTAAATAGAGGAAAGATATGGGGTTATATGGTAAAGTCTTTTGCCAAAAGGGGAATGTAAAGAATTGATTGGATTGTCCATTTATAGTAAGTGTAAAGAATTGAATGGATGGGAGGGAGTAGTGTTCTATTACTGTAACATTATTACTGTGACATTATTATTGTAATTCCTTATTACTGTGACAGTGTCACAGTAAGATAGTTGTGTTACTGTAATAGTGTTATGTTACTGTAACAGTAAGATTATATACGATGAAGATGACGCTGAATCTCAGCCATTCATGTGATTTGATCATGTGGCTGTGATTCGCGGGACGGACTCATTTAAGATAGAGAGACTCACGAGATGCAATTCTATATATATATATATATATATATATATATACTCTCAATTCTCTTTCCCTCTCTTCTTAATTCTCTTTCACAACACGTTATCATCACGAACTCTAACACTAATTTTCTTATTCAGGTAAAAAAAAAAAAAAAAAATTACACGTAAATATCAATTCTCAATTTTGCTTGATCAATTTTTTGTTCCACATGCATGATCAATTTATTTGATCCAATTTTTGTACGTGATCAAGGAATTTTTTTATTTTTTATTTTATTTTATTTTCTATGTGATTATACTTTCATAAGTATACATCGCAATTCATCCATAATTTAACTGAATATTGGTTAAACATTACCCGATTTTACATCTACACTACTTTTTACTATTATGATAGCCGACTTATTGGTGCGGTGATTCATTTTTTTTTTAATATCACAATTATTTATTGGTCTCAATTTAATATAACTAATTAATATATTTTTTTTTATAGTTATCATGTCGAATTTGGTGAAACTTGAATTTAATGCCCTTGATATCTCTGGCAAGAACTATATAGAATGGGCATTAGATGCGGAAATACACCTGAATGCTAATGGTCTTGGTGACGCTATCAAAGTGGAGAATAATTCATCTCCCCAGAACAAGGCGAAAGCTATAATTTTTATTCGTCACCATTGATCAACGTATTTTATATCGTATTTTATTGTCCCCCGACAACCGTTTTTGAGCTTTTCTTCTTCCATAATTATATGTTTAATGTCGATTTCTATTAGAAAGTCGATATTGTCGGTCCTCGTGCTATTTTTGTAGGTTAAGTGCAATTTTGAGCATATTTAGGAGTGATAGCCCAGATAGCTGAGACGAGGACGAAGGATGAGGAAGAAACACATCCACTCGATCGAGTGGCATTGTGTGCACTCGATCGAGTGCGTTATACCCAGGCCGCGGATCAGATTTCAGCTTATTAGAATTATGGGCATGTTTTGTAAGTCCAACTGATTTCTTTTAAATCAGTTGGAGGAGGATTGTCAGACGGACTTTTTACTTTTGATTTTTTTTCATACTCAAACATACGTTAGTTTCGCTTAGATAGAAAACTACGTTCGTTTCCATTTTTCTTCGCAAGATTCATCGTATTCCGTTCTTCCCTTTTCAGATCTCTAATTGTTCGGTATCGCTACTTTAATTTTAATTTTAATTTTAATTTCAATTCTCTAGTTTAATTCTTGTCTTAATTCCCTAGTTTAATTCTTGTCTTAATTCGTTCTTAATTTTCATAGTTATCTGATTTCAGTCTTGTAGTTTAATTTAATCTGCATTCATCATGTTTAATTGCAATTCATATTTTGTTAGTTTAATTATAATCATCATGAGTAGCTAATTTTTATCTAGGGTTTAAGGGGATCGATGGGTGTTAATTGGGTTATAGAAAATTGACCTGTCTATGATTATATGAACTGTCGCCTAAATGTTGTTTTAATTCTGATTGATTAATTACTGGCCAGGATTAATTAGTTAGTATCACAATTAGGACTTTTCGCCGACCGGGTTAAGGACTAATTAGGTCACGATATTTTGGGTAGACTAGCTTAATTCTAGCGACCGCAGGTTAAGTTTAGTTCTAAAGTTTGTAGTAGTACCGACCGGACCTACACCTTAGACAGTTCAATTATTGACATGTTAGTTGACTCCCTGACCCGATTGACATTCATTGTGAACCTGAGACCCTAGACCTTTTAATTATTGATTTACCTTATAGCATTAGTTGTTAGTCCACTTAAACAAACAGAAAAACAGTGACCCGTAATCTTTAGTCTAGACCTTAGAACAAGTAATTGAGTCCCGTCTCCTGGTGGTTCGACCCCTACTTCACTATCTACATTAGTTAGTGGACCTTAGGGTATCTTTGATTAGGGATATGATACGACTACCCCTATCAAATTTTGGCGCCGTTGCCGGGGAGACGGTGTTATTTATTTACTTGTTCTGTGTTTTAGTCTTTGATTGCTTGTCTCGAGGAACTTCAGTTCCTTGAGACCGTTTCTCACATCTTTTCTGTAGTTTCATCGTATGCCCAGGTCCTCTCGAATTTCAGGCTACGTACCACCATTCGATCCTGAACCAAAGAGAACTCTCCGCAGATCTAGGAAATTCTACAAGGAGATTGCTGAGACAGAAAGATCAGAATCAGTGGAACATTCGGACGACGATCATATATCCGAAGCACTGTCCTTTGAAGAGGATAATTCCACTACTGCCCCCGAGACACCGCTAGTCAAGATGCCTCCCAAACTTGCTAGTCATTCCGAGCCAGAGCAAAGTGCCCTACCGAAACCATTGAAGAGGCTCACGGCCACTACAGGTACATTTGAGATTCGCCCCGCTTTCATTACGTTGGTGGAGCGAAATCAATTCGGTGGAGGTCCTGATGAAGACCCGGCAAAGCACATGAAGCTCTTCACCGATTATTACTCAACTATACCACTCCCCGCGGGAGTGACACAAGAAGAGGTGATGGAGATGCTATTCATGTTCTCCCTACTCGATAACGCGAGAGACTGGATCACGGATCTAGATAAAGAGACCGAGGGAATCACAGACTGGAACTCCCTAGCCTTAGCTTTTTACAAACACTACTACACGCCGCAGAAAACCAACATGTTGAGGAGTCAGATTACTAACTTCCGACAGACATCTCATGAGAATATCTACGAGGCGTGGGTAAGGTTTAAAAAGCTAGTCAAGGAGTGCCCACATCACGGATTCGAGGTATGGTTTTTGTGCAATCAATTCTATAATGGTTTATATGACGATTGCCGAGCTACGCTCGATTCTGCAGCTAATGGCAGGTTCCAAAACAACGTTGATGATGATAAAGCATGGAAATTGATTCAAGATATGGCTACTCATCACTCACGTTGGGGAAATCCACGAGGTAACACCCGGGGAAATAGTGGTGACTCCGAATCATCAAATGCCATAGTTAGCCACCTAGCCGCTTTAACTAAGCGGATTGACTCAATGGAGCTTGCTAGAACCCAAAACCACCAACAACAAGGCGGTATGTACCAAGTTAATGCAATGTCTGAGGTTGTTTGTGAGAACTGTGGGTCATTATACCCAAAAGTGTGTGAGTTTAGAAACGGCGAATGCATTTCAATCCATGAGACCACACCAACCCTACATGAACCAACCGGGCTATGACAAATCCTTGTTGTCCTATAGGAGTCAAAACGTGCTCAACCCACCACCACCCGGCGGTAACAAAACCGTCCCATATGTAGCACCCCATAACCGACCCTCCCAAAACCATAACAATAACCGACAATTTCAAGGAGGGCAACAAAATTGGGGTAACCAACAACAGTGGGGTAATAACCAACCTTGGGGTAACCAACCTTGGGGTAACCAACAAAGGTGGGGGAACCAACAACAATTCCAACCGATCCCACAAAACCAAAACCAAGCTCAAGCTCAAGCTCCAACCAACACCGAGTTTGCGGAGATTAAAGAATTGTTGATGCAAGGTATCCAAAGTCATAATAAGCTAGAAACTCAAGTCAACCAGATACTTGCCCATAACAAGATGCTAGATACCCAAGTAGCACAACTTGCCGCCCAAAAGCAAGCTAGGCCACCGGGTACTCTACCTCCTCAAGCGAACAGTCACATGAGCAAGCCAACGCGATAACGTTGAGAAGCGGAACATTATGAAGGTCCGAAAATGCCCGAGAAGTATGTTGTGGTTGATGAAACCGAGTTGGAGAAGCAAGAGCTAGCCGAGGAAGCGCTGAGTAGGCCACGAATTGAGGCTACTCGATCGAGTAACACCACCTCACTCGATCGAGTAGACCCCCTAAAACCTGGCAGAGAGCAGTCAAGTGTACCACTCGACCGAGTCATGCCTGACTCGATCGAGTTGGAGGTCACTCGACCGAGTGGTATCAGCCCACTCGGTCGAGTAGACCCTCCAAAAGTGGTCAGTAACCCCCCAGTGATACCACTCGACCGAGTGCATACAGGTGACTCGATTGAGTATGATGGCACTCGACCGAGTCAGCCTGTACTCGATCGAGTGAAAACCGTAACGCCTAACTCATCTTCTTTTCATCCCCAGGTTTCAATTAAGGATGCTAATTCTTCTCAAGCGTCCCCGTCTCAAGCCAAGGAGCCTGCAATTCCGATCATACTTCCATTTCCCCACCGATAGCGTAAGACAAAGCTTGATCAACAGTTCGGTAAGTTTATGGAAGTCGTCAAGAATCTGCAGGTAAGTGTTCCTTTTACTGATTTAATCACTCAAGTTCCTGCTTACGCGAAATTTATGAAGGAAATACTAACTCGTAAGCGGTCTTTTAGTGAGACTGAGACAGTTGCTTTCACAAAAGAATGCAGCGCGCTACTATAGAGTCGTACTCCGCCCAAGCTCAAGGATCCAGGGAGTTTTTCTATCCCTTGTACTATAGGGACACTAGCTATCGATAAGGCCCTGTGTGACTTAGGAGCTAGCGTCAGTGTCATGCCGTATTCTATTTGTCAGAAATTGAATATGGGTGTTTTGAAATGTACTAATATGACTCTCCAGATGGCTGATCGATCGGTCAAATATCCTTTAGGTGTCTTGGAGGATGTTCCGGTCCAAGTAGGGAAATTCTTCATTCCCGTTGACTTTGTAGTCTTAGACATGGCTGAGGACGCCATAATCCCTATTATCCTCGGTCGCCCTTTCCTACACACGGCAGGGGCGATCATCGATGTCAAAAATGGGAAGCTCACACTCTCCGTAGGAGATGATACCGTGACTTTTAGTCTCGATCAAGCTCTTAAGAAGCCCATGATAGAGGAGTCCTGTTATAGTGTAGATGTCATGATTTGGAAATAGAAAGCTATATTGACGATTATCTTGGCAGGGACCCTTTGGAGAAATTGCTGACATCCGGCGATGCTGATGCCGAGAAGAGATCATGGAGCACGGAAGTGGACGAGCTAGAACGTATGCTAAACGGGAAGGAGAGCACTATCGAGAAGGTATACAGTCTCGGCACCTCTAAAAAGGAGGTCGAGGTGAGTAAACCTGAACTAAAACCCCTCCCCTCCAATTTGAAATATGCATTTCTAGATGATAAGGGTCTAAACCCCATAATTGTCAACGCTGCACTCACAGATAGCCAACTTTCGGAGTTGTTAGTCATCTTACGACGACATAAGAGGGCTATTTGGTACAGTATTGATGACCTACGCGGTATTAGTCCCGAGTTTTGCATGCATCGCATTCACTTAGAGGGAGACCATAGACCATCCATTCAGGGACAACGTAGGTTGAACCCGAACATGCATGATGTGGTTAAGAAGGAGGTTATGAAACTCCTAGATGCTGGCATTGTCTATCCCATTTCCGACTCTAAATGGGTTAGTCCAGTCCAAGTGGTCCCTAATAAGGGAGGGACAACGGTATCACGAACGAGAAGAATGAGCTTATTTCTACTCGATTAGTGACTGGATGGAGAATGTGTATTGACTACCGTAAGCTGAATGTAGCTACTAGGAAAGACCATTTCCCACTCCCCTTCATTGACCAGATGCTAGAGCGTCTTGCTTGCCATAAGTACTTCTGTTACTTAGATGGCTACTCGGGATTTTTCCAAATTCCAATTCACCCGGACGACCAGGAGAAAACAACATTCACCTGTCCCTACGGCACCTTCGCATACCGAAGGATGCCTTTTGGCCTTTGTAATGCCCCGGCCACTTTCCAACGTTGTATGATGTCCATATTTTTGGACCTTATCGAGTCTGTCATGGAAGTCTTCATGGATGATTTCAGTGTATATGGCAATGATTATGATGCATGTTTACTTAATCTTACACGGGTCTTGCAACGTTGTGAGGAGACCAATTTGGTCTTAAACTGGGAGAAATGTCACTTCATGGTGACTGAGGGAGTCGTTTTGGGTCATTTAGTGTCCGAACGCGACATCCAAGTGGATAAAGCGAAAGTCGAGGTGATTGAGCAATTACCATACCCCGTTAATGTTAAGGGTGTGCGGAGTTTTCTTGGTCACGCGGGTTTTTACCGCCGTTTCATCCAAGATTTCTCCAAGATTGCCAAACCTCTGACTCAGCTGCTCCTCAAAGATGCCCCGTTCGTCTTTATTGACGAGTGTGCTCGAACTTTTGACAGGATTAAGCAGGCTCTTGTTTCCGCACCTATTATCCGAGCTCCCGATTAGGATTTGCCTTTCGAGGTTATGTGCGATGCTAGCGATTACGCTGTAGGAGCCGTGCTCGGGCAAAGGAAAGACAAGGCTTTACATGCGATCTACTATGCTAGTCGGACGTTAGATATGGTGCACATCAATTATGCTACTACGGAGAATAGGGATGGCAACGGGTCGGGTCTGGGTCGGGTCCGCCCGGACCCGGACCCGGACCCGAAGTTTCAACCCCGGGTCCAGACCCGACCCGGACCCGAACGGGTCCAAAATTGTCGGACCCATACCCGAACCGGCCGGGTCTGGACCGGGTCCGGGTCTACCCGCGGGTCCACCTTATTTATTACAATTTTGTATTATTCATTGTTTCGATGGAAATTTCGTAGAAAAACACGAACTTAATTTCCGAAAAAAAACTACGTAATGTCTTGAGTCAATCCTTACGCATAAGATTTTAAAAATGTTTACAAACAACGCATAAAAATGATAAAAAAAAAAAAGTGTCTACAAATCTCACAATATAACCGCAACGTCTCCCAAAATACAACACAAAGGTCGTCTTAAAAACATTCGTCACAAAGTAATTTATTAAAACAACATATTAAGTGATACATGATATATCACGGGTCGGGTTGGTTAGTAACTCAGTACTTACTAGGTTTAATTTTCAATTTATTTATTTTTAAAACGGGTCCACGGGTCGGGTCCGGGTCCCAAAACTCAGACCCGTACCCGTACCCGAATTTTTTGGGGAGGACCCAGACCCGACCCATGCCCAACGGGTCTGGAAATTTTGGACCCAGACCCGACCCATTCGGGTCCGACCCGCCGGGTCTGGGTCGGGTCTTGGACCCATTGCCATCCCTAACGGAGAAGGAGCTATTGGCCATCATCTATGCTCTAGACAAGTTTTAAGCCTATCTCATTGGCTCGAAGCTGATAGTGTATACAGATCATGCAGCCTTGAAGTACCTTCTAGCGAAGAAGGAGGCCAAACCGAGACTTATTAGATGGATCCTGTTATTGCAGGAGTTTGACTTAGAGATCCGTGATAAGTCCGGGGCCGAGAATGTCGTAGCCGATCACCTATCCCGGCTAAGATATGATGATGGGGATCTCGCCCCAATTGATGATTCGTTCCCGGATGACCATTTGCTTGTTATTACCATGGATACTCCATGGTTTGCTGATTATGCCAACTTCCTAGTTGGAGGTACTCTACCTCCCGACCTTCAGTATCAGCAGAAGAAGCGGTTCTTACATGATGTGAAGCTGTAGACACCCACATTTTGACCGCCAGGTGTCTATAGCAGTTTCCGACAAACACCCGATGATGATCGGACGCAAACGTGCTTTAAATACTCAGAAACGGGCTCAAAATCAATGACATTTGGGTTGGGCTCATTATGGAGTACATATCTCACAAAACCAACCTCAAAATCAGGCCCAGTGGGTCGTTTCGAGTCAAATAAGACTAATTTGGGTCGATTCTGACACCAGGGGTAAAACCGTCTTTTAACGACCGAGTCAAAACCCGGTCAAAGATTTTCCCGAGACACGTGAGTCAGCCGTGACACCTCACACGGCTGATTCATACTCCAATCCTACGAAAAATCAGCTACATAAAATATTAAACAGATCCGTTTAAGGATGGAATTCGATCTCAAGTAGGAATCCTATCCGAAAACCGATTCAGACACCCGACCGAGTGCAAACACTCGGCCGAGCAGCATATTCCAGCCGTGTTCCCTTTCTTCCTTGACAAGAAAGCGGAATTCTCATGCCTTACAGCTTCCTATATTTCCTATCTCTAGCGGTAGTTCAAACTCTCCTAGCCAAGGTCGGGAATTCCCTATAAATAGCCCCTTGCACACACACTTTTACACATCAATTAGCATCTACGATCTACATTCATTATCAATCATCGATATACACTCATAAACATAAAAAATTAGCATCGAGAAACCGATATTACCAACCCGAAGGAAAACCGGCCCCTTATACCCGACACCCTTCACGACCAAACCGAACCACCATAACTCACCGACATCTACTCGACGCTCTTGTGCCCAAGCCACGTCCCGACGAGCCCCGATCCGAGTAAACAGAAGCATGTAGGTTGAGGGTGTAACAAAACCCGATTTCTCTTTTTCTTCTCTTCTCCTCCTCGTCGTTCGCTTTTTTTATTACGGGTCGTGCGTCGGTCCTTTTCATTACGGGTCATTCGTCGCTTTTTTATTTTATTTTATAATTTCGATATTATTAAAAACTATTTTCATATATCGAACATTCTTAAAAATATGATATCGATTCTCTATAATCGAATATTGTATCAAAAAGAATTATATTAGAATCTCGACGATGTTAAAAATCGTTACATCTTTTTTTGTTCAAACTTCTTTTTACAAAACCTTTTTTTTAATTCATTCCGAATACTCGATATCGATTTCATAATCGAATATCGGGTACGACGAATATCGAAAACATAAATCAAATACAAATTAATTCATATTTTGTACGCGATTTATTAAAATTAGCAATTTCGAACAAAAAATAAAAACCGGACAGACCCGCACGCGAGTCGCGCCATGCCCAGGCGACTCGCGCACGGGCCTGAAATCCGAGACGTTTTTTTAGCTTTCTTCGTTCGTTTTATTTTATTTATTCTACGAAACGATTTCAAAATTTACATCTTTTCTAAAACTATTCCGAATATTTGATATTGATTTCGTAGTCAACTATTTAATATAACGAATATCGAAAATATTAGATCGAGTGCGAATTATGCAATATTTGTACGCGGTTTAATAAAAAAGTCGAGTCTTCGAAAATCGTCTCAAAAAATCAGACCGACACGCGACTCGCCGGCATCCCGGGCGAGCCGCGCGGCCGGCTGCCTCGACGCCCCTTTTTCTCGTTTTTTTATTATTTTTTCGAACTTCGTTTTTTTATAAAAAACATCGTTTTTAACAATATTTTCCAGATTTTGATTAATTTTTATTTTTTTCGATCTCGTATATTTATTTGCTATATTATTTTCACAAATCGATACTAACTCGTTTGTTCATCTTTGTAGCAAATTCATCTTTATTTCATCTTTTGTTTTATTATACTAAAACGAACCTCACATGCTAAATTTAACTTTGACGTTAATTTTAGTTGCATTAAACCGACTTAGCAACCCATTCAATTCATCGCATGCTTAGGAAAACAATGTTTGCATATCATTCATCGTATTACTAACGCGCGTATTAAAAAATCATTCGATATCCTAGTAGAGGCCGCTAATGTGCGGGCGAGGTTGGGTGTTCTTAGTGAACTTCCCAACACGTACCCTCACCCCTTACTCAGAACCGTGGTTTCCGAATGTCCGAATCCATTGGCAACGAGAGTCATTCAATATACGATTAACCGCTCAAGTCGGCATCTATATCGATATGCAAAGGGACGAGCCCAATAAACTCTGACATCGGGAATGGGCCGTATTTTGTATACGGCCCACTACGACATAGAGTGGGCTCGAACGGTTCCGAATAACCATAAAATTCGGTGGCGACTCCAACTTCGATTTAAATTTCCATTTGACCATCTCATGGAGATTCATTCGCCTCCCCAAACCCGCGCGTGGCCGCGTCGGGGTGGACCTATGTCATGTCCACAATTTGGCGACTCCGCTGGGGATTAGCTGATACGTTACTGACCTTCAGCATCCTCAGGGTGAGACTCGAATAGAAATCGCTTGACTAGTAAAATACGCGTTTTAGTTTTACGGTTCATGCATAACCCCATATTTTCCCGGGCCGGTACTGGTGACCGACGTCCCACTATACTATCGATGTAGTCCAAATTGGATATGTCGAAGGTGTCCATTAGCCGATTCGTATGGGTTTTACAGCATGTTCTAAGCTCAACTCGACTTAGGAAGTCCGCCCCGATTCTCGATAGGCTGTGTACACTGGTATAGACCCTTTCAGACTGACCGAGACTTAGAATTAGAGCATACATGGCATCGTTATACTGTTTCCATGACTACGTGCTACCTGATTTACAAGTCTTTTTTCAAAAACCGTCATTTTCAAAATTGCATCCTTTTCAAAATATCCAATTTTCAAAACCCGGGACATATATCGAATTTAGGATCCACGATTTTACTCAAAATAGCCTATTTTTAGCCGGTATTATGCCCATTTCAAAACTCGAAAATATTTTCGAACTTTCAAACCCGCTCCCCGGTCCGCCTTTCCGTTTTCTTTTTCGAAAAAAAAAGGGGTCGGGCTCCTCTCCCCGATTTTACTCGGGCTTTCAAAAATCAATTTCAAAACCTTCCTCTTTTTAGGACTTCCCGTATTTAGCAGTGTCGGGTCGTGTCATAAATCGTCAAGGTCTTCTAGCGTCGAAACTCCGTCGATCTTATATCACGGATTTCCTCCCTATCCCAGTCCGCCTTATTAGACTAAGGCAAGGCCCACCTACGTAGGACATACTCCTACAAGGGTCGGCCCGTCTACACAATCGAGTCTAGAAGTCTGGGGAATGTCTCACGTGGACCTCCTTTCGAACAAGGCCCAGCCCACACGGCTGGATCCTAAAGGAGGCCCACCTTTCACAAGTCACCCGTCTAAGTGTCTTTTCCGAGTCAACCTTTTACAAGGCATAGCCCTATAACAAAAGGTTTGTGACCTTTACGTCTAAGGGTCACTCGTCCGACACTCGAGTCTTAAACCAAATTTTCGATCCCACTTGGGGGCTACCCTTCATTAGAGCGGTCAATCACGGTTGCTCTAAGGGTCATGTCTTACACGTGTCTCACATACCCCACTTTCGAGCCACTTAGATGGCACACCATCTGAGTCCTATCTGAGTCCTTAGCCTCACTTGGGGGCTATTCTTCGACGGAGCGATTAATCATGGTCACTCCGAGGATCATACCCTACACATTTGTCTTAGGAGAGTCTAACCCGAGTCAAACATGGTCGCCCCATTTTCGGACTCACCCTCGTGCAGCTTGAGTCTCATCGTCAAGTCCAAGCCAGTGGTCGTTACCTTGTCCAGGTCAACGTTCGAGTATCCTGATCCAAGAATCCTAGTCATTCCAGTCACCCCGGGTCGCGTCTAGTTTGACACCCTCTCTTGCATTTGTGCAAAACCGAGTTTAGGCGAGTCGTGGCACCTGTCGAAGACCTTACCAAAAAAAACAACCAACCAAGCATCCGAGTCCGGATCTGATTCGAGTCTAAGTCTGAGTCCAAGTCTAGGATACCCTACATCCTCATTTCCAAATCAGAGTCAGAGTCTTTTGCATTCTGTCCTCTTTTTCAAAATTCAATAAAATCAGCTTTCAATGTTATTTCTCATATACACTTTCCTTATGTGTTTCCGAGAACATGATGAACACCGTCATACGCTGTGAGCACATGCACGTGACTATAGGCACATCTATAATGACTGCAGGAAATCGAGACCCGTGCTTTCCTTTACATGTTCCATGTCTGACATAGAAAGCCACAAAACTACACTTAGCAGGAGCGGTATCGAATCCTATGACAAATCTAGGTAGTCTCCTAGTTTGGGTTCAAGACGGGAGGCAAGCCCATTTCCCACAATAAACATCCATCCAATAAGACTACCAATCCCTACCTTAGGTGTTAGTCTGACCAACAGGAAAAACAAAAAAAGCTGGACAAAAAAAGAAATCAAAAGTCCAAGAAAAAAAAGCAAAAGGCCAAAACAAAAAAGCAGGCCATCATAAAAGAGAGCATCCACGACCAGAACGGTCAACACAAATGAAGATCCCATGACCGGGGCTAAGAGGTCAACCAACAAAAAATATTCAAATGCCCATGACCGTGGTCAACGGTCCACTCAAGATCAATACTCATACCATCCAATAAGGGAGAAACAATCAAGTTGGTCAACTAACACCACATTTAGCCTTCCCACATTACAACCTTCAAGACCTTCCCGAGACCCAGGCCAGAGACAGCCCGGAATTTTGAGGATTCAAGCTCCATAGGATACCCCTAACCATTAGGGCAGACGTGGAAACCAGATCTCGCATCATCAAACATATCCCGATCAAAGTTCGAGCCATTTTACTCGGCTTCCCCTTTACATAACAGAATTCACAATCACCATATGCAAACCCGAGATCAAAACTCGTCAAAGACCCGAAAGCAAAACTCGTCAAATGCCTTACCTAATCATACACAATCCCGAGAGCAAAACTCGTCAAATCCCCGAGAGCAAAACTCCTTAAAATCCCCGAGAGCAAAACTCGTTAAAATCCCCGAGAGCAAAACTCGTTAAAATCCCATCCCAATTCTTCTCATTCAAACCACTTACCAACCCCAAACACGGGAATTTAACTTGCAGTCGGCATAGAACATGCCCAAATAGTGCACACCACCTCTGGGGGCTATCCCGGAGAATGCTCACAGTCACAGGATCGATATCCTAACCATTCTAGCCCTTTGATCAAGACATCATTGGGAATGCACCTAGCCTACACCATTGCTATGGCTAGTTACACACAAAGTCCTATTAGACTAGGCACCATAATACATTTTTCAACACTGAACTACGGCATGGTTTGATTTCACTATACGTGAATACGTAGGCAGCCTTTCAACAGAGACACAACCACCCACATTGACACACATTCAAAAAGCGCCATCATTCCGGTCACGACACCGTCATGTTCTCAACAGCTAGCTTTGTCGTCCTGGGGGCTTCTCTTAGGCAGAAAACCTCCATCCACTCACAAAATCCATATAAATTCAAAAAATCTAGCCTCCTTTCTGTAGTGTGTTCTAGTACTCGTCTCAGTCGAAGACAAGAATCTGTCAGGACTCGAGGCAATACCCACTTTGGAAATGTACCCTAAAGTCAAAAATTCAGGAGAGCACTAGACTACAACAGTCTCATTACAGACTACTGCAACCCCGTATAGCATATCTATCCCACTTCGATGTTCGACCATGTTGCCACTCGTCTAGACTACGGAATAGCGCAACTTAAGAGTCTTGTTAGGTGGCCCACCCCCCCTACCGAGTCACGGTCCAACCCCTCGAGAGTCCAGTCGTGTCTGTCAACTCGCCCGGTCACGCCCAGCGTCGAGTCTGTCGATAGGTCTCTCTCTTCAAATTCTCATTTTTTTAAAATCTGCAAAACTTAGCCATTTGAGAAAACCCTTTTCGACAAGGTCAAATTTCGGTCTATTTAAATTACAAATTTCTTTTCTACCCATTTCAGTTTTGAAAACCTATTTCCTAGCACGTGAGCTGCTTTCAGGACTTCGATTTTAAAACTAAGCAAAAATCATTTTTTATTCCCCAGCGCGAGTCATATTTGTTTCACCTACATGTTGCATGCAAAATTATATGTAACTTATACAGGTACAATTCAAGACCGCGCAATTCACATAACTCCCCAGCGGCATAGACTTATACGACAAGTCCGATTCCCCATGGAGTTATCATCATCAACTCAGGTACATTTCTAGTCTCTGGCCGGCGGGCCCCCCACGCAGGTCTAATGGATCTTAAACGACTCGACCGGAAGTCTGCCAGGTCTTAATCTTTGATTGGCCTGGTAGCTACTCTGACTTTCGCCTTGTCCAAGCCTCAGTCAGAGTGGGGGCTCTGTAGACACCCACATTTTGACCGCCAGGTGTCTATAGCAGTTTCCGACAAACACCCGATGATGATCGGACACAAACGTGCTTTAAATACTCAGAAACGGGCTCAAAATCAATGAGATTTGGCTTGGGCTCATTATGGAGTACATATCTCACAAAACCAACCTCAAAATCAGGCCCAGTGGGTCGTTTCGAGTCAAATAAGACTAATTTGGGTCGATTCTGACACCAGGGGTAAAACCGTCTTTTAACGACCGAGTCAAAACCCGGTCAAAGATTTTCCCGAGACACGTGAGTCAGCCGTGACACCTCACACGGCTGATTCATACTCCAATCCTACGAAAAATCAGCTACATAAAATATTAAACAGATCCGTTTAAGGATGGAATTCGATCTCAAGTAGGAATCCTATCCGAAAACCGATTCAGACACCCGACCGAGTGCAAACACTCGGCCGAGCAGCATATTCCAGCCGTGTTCCCTTTCTTCCTTGACAAGAAAGCGGAATTCTCATGCCTTACAGCTTCCTATATTTCCTATCTCTAGCGGTAGTTCAAACTCTCCTAGCCAAGGTCGGGAATTCCCTATAAATAGCCCCTTGCACACACACTTTTACACATCAATTAGCATCTACGATCTACATTCATTATCAATCATCGATATACACTCATAAACATAAAAAATTAGCATCGAGAAACCGATATTACCAACCCGAAGGAAAACCGGCCCCTTATACCCGACACCCTTCACGACCAAACCGAACCACCATAACTCACCGACATCTACTCGACGCTCTTGTGCCCAAGCCACGTCCCGACGAGCCCCGATCCGAGTAAACAGAAGCATGTAGGTTGAGGGTGTAACAAAACCCGATTTCTCTTTTTCTTCTCTTCTCCTCCTCGTCGTTCGCTTTTTTTATTACGGGTCGTGCGTCGGTCCTTTTCATTACGGGTCATTCGTCGCTTTTTTATTTTATTTTCTAATTTCGATATTATTAAAAACTATTTTCATATATCGAACATTCTTAAAAATATGATATCGATTCTCTATAATCGAATATTGTATCAAAAAGAATTATATTAAAATCTCGACGATGTTAAAAATCGTTACATCTTTTTTTGTTCAAACTTCTTTTTACAAAACCTTTTTTTTTAATTCATTCCGAATACTCGATATCGATTTCATAATCGAATATTGGGTACGACGAATATCGAAAACATAAATCAAATACAAATTAATTCATATTTTGTACGCGATTTATCAAAATAAGCAATTTCGAACAAAAAATAAAAACCGGACAGACCCGCACGCGAGTCGCGCCATGCCCAGGCGACTCGCGCACGGGCCTGAAATCCGAGACGTTTTTTTAGCTTTCTTCGTTCGTTTTATTTTATTTATTCTACGAAACGATTTCAAAATTTACATCTTTTCTAAAACTATTCCGAATATTTGATATTGATTTCGTAGTCAACTATTAAATATAACGAATATCGAAAATATTAGATCGAGTGCGAATTATGCAATATTTGTACGCGGTTTAATAAAAAAGTCGAGTCTTCGAAAATCGTCTCAAAAAATCAGACCGACACGCGACTCGCCGGCATCCCGGGCGAGCCGCGCGGCCGGCTGCCTCGACGCCCCCTTTTCTCGTTTTTTTATTATTTTTTCGAACTTCGTTTTTTTATACAAAACATCGTTTTTAACAATATTTTCCAGATTTTGATTAATTTTTATTTTTTTCGATCTCGTATATTTATTTGCTATATTATTTTCACAAATCGATACTAACTCGTTTGTTCATCTTTGTAGCAAATTCATCTTTATTTCATCTTTTGTTTTATTATACTAAAACGAACCTCACATGCTAAATTCAACTTTGACGTTAATTTTAGTTGCATTAAACCGACTTAGCAACCCATTCAATTCCTCGCATGCTTAGGAAAACAATGTTTGCATATCATTCATCGTATTACTAACGCGCGTATTAAAAAATCATTCGATATCCTAGTAGAGGCCGCTAATGTGCGGGCGGGGTTGGGTGTTCTTAGTGAACTTCCCAACACGTACCCTCACCCCTTACTCAGAACCGTGGTTTCCGAATGTCCGAATCCATTGGCAACGAGAGTCATTCAATATACGATTAACCGCTCAAGTCGGCATCTATATCGATATGCAAAGGGACGAGCCCAATAAACTCTGACATCGGAAATGGGCCGTATTTTGTATACGGCCCACTACGACATAGAGTGGGCTCGAACGGTTCCGAATAACCATAAAATTCGGTGGCGACTCCAACTTCGATTTAAATTTCCATTTGACCATCTCATGGAGATTCATTCGCCTCCTCAAACCCGCGCGTGGTCGCGTCGGGGTGGACCTATGTCATGTCCACAGAAGCGTTATTTCTGGGACGACCCATATCTTTTCTGAGAAGGTGCAGACGACTTATTTAGGAGATGTATTCCCGAGAGTGAGGTACATTCTATCCTCACTAGATGTCATTCCTCTCCTTATGGTGGACATCATGGTCCTTCGAAGACATTCGCGATGCAATCGGGTTTCTATTGGCCCACTATTCTCAGAGATGCCACCACTTTTATCCATTCTTGCGACGCAAGCCAACGAACGGGAAATATTTCTCGGCGACACGAAATGCCTCAAATCGGGATTCTTGAGGTAGAATTATTTGACGTTTGGGGTATAGATTATCAAGGACCGTTCCCTTCTTCTTATGGGAATCGGTATATTTTGGTCGCCGTAGATTATGTTTCTAAGTGGATGGAAGTCATCGCTTCACCTACTAACGATGCTAACGTGGTGATCCGACTCTTTAAGAAGACAATATTCCCGCTTTTTGGGGTCCCACGGGCTGTTATTAGTGATGGCGGTTCACATTTTCATGAACGCCAACTCACTAAGCTATTGAAGAAATACGGTGTTCACCACCGTACCGGGCTAGCCTATCATCCACAAACTAGTGGACAAGTCGAGATTTCGAACCGTGAGATCAAGTCTATTCTCGAGAAAGTTGTCCATACTTCGAGAAAAGATTGGAGTTCGAAGCTCGACGATTCTCTTTGGGCTTACCGGACCGCATTCAAGACTCCTATCGGGACATCCCCGTATAGGCTTGTTTATGGCAAGGCTTGCCATCTACCCGTAGAACTCAAGTTTAAGGCTATGTGGGCCTTAAAGGAGCTCAATCTCGATCCGAAGCTAGCCGGAGAGAAGCGCCTCATGCAATTGAACGAACTAGATGAATTCCGTCTCCATGCTTATGATAACGCGAGAATTTATAAGGAGCGGACCAAAAGATGGCATGATAAGCGCATTATCCCCCGAGAGTTTCATGTCGGCGATAAGGTACTTTTATTTAATTCCCGACTTAGACTCTTTCCCGGGAAACTTAAATCCCGATGGTCTGGACCGTTCACGGTGACTGAAGTAAATAAATTCGGGTCGGTTACACTCACTACCGACAAAGGCGAAATATTCAAGGTGAACAGTCAACGCCTCAAGCTCTATCACGAAGGTGCATATGTCGGTGTCATAGAGACCATGGACCTCAACGACACTCTCGATTCCACCTAATCAAATTGAGGTAAACCGGTCGAGCGGGACCGTAAAAACCAGCGCTAACCGGGAGGCAACCCGGCATCACTTGTATATATTTGTAATTTCCCTTTCCGTAATTTCTATTTTTATTTTTTTTAGCTTGGTAGCTCTAATTGGGAGTTAGTATTATTTATCGAGTGAGGACGAGGGAATTTTATGGTTTAATTGATTTAATTTCAGGATTTTCAAGCAATTTAAAGGAAAAAAGGCGAGAAGTAGCAGGTGCAGTGGTCACTCGACCGAGTGGCCCATGCACTCGGTCGAGTGCCCTGACGAAGGAGCTACTGTCCACTTTTCATGGGGTCACTCGATCGAGTGGCTCGTGCACTCGGTCGAGTGCCCCTGAACCGGGTTCAACTTCGATTTTTCCGTCCTCCTTTATTTGTTTCCTACTCCTTTTTTTTCAAATCAGTTTTCTAATTAAAACCCCTTCCCCCCTTACTAGTCTTAAGAACCCTAACCCCCAATTCACCCAAATCACTCCCAATTCATCAAATCTTCACCAAAACTCACGATTTTTGCTTCTAATTTGCAATTAGTAATATCTACTTGTGTTCCTTGGTATTATTTTGTGAATTTTTCGTCCCTTCTTCCCCAGTTTCGTGATTTTCGTGCCCCCTCAAGGTATATTTCAGGTTTTTTATTTTCTCACTTCTTTTCTTGGTTTTATGGTATAAATTCATCCTTAGTTATATACTAATCCCATTGCATGCTTGATTTTGTGTTGATTTCACCACTTTGTGCTCAAAAATTGATTTTTGTGTATACGGTCTGATTTTAGCCGAAATTTTGGTATTTTTTGTGGGATTTTTATGTAATTCTGTTTTGTTATTATGCTATAGTCATGGTAGGAAGAAGGAATCCACCCCGAAACAACAGGAACAGGAATGCAAGGCAGCCGGCTGTTCAGCCTGTGCCAGGCTATGAAGACATTACTTGCAGGGACGAGGCCCAGAGAGCTCGTTTAGTTACCTTGATACCTAGGACGATGGAGGCTACCCGGTGCTGCTCGTCGCAATTCGCAATCGAGCTCGGTTTGAACGAGCAACTATTGCACCTCTTGTCCATGACCGGATTCGGTGGCTTATGGACACTACGTGAGTTATCTTACCGAGTACTCACTTTAGAATTCTTAAGTTCATTTGAATTTGATAGACAAGAGAGCATGATATCTTTTCGGTTGAACAATGAGGAGCAATCCATCTACCTTAGTGAATTGTCCGAGTGTCTACGGCTTACCTCTGACCAGGATGAAGACATCATAGACATACCCGAGAGCTCGAAAGCACCTCCCTACTTTGAGTTATTTTCGGGTCGTAGAGCAACTGTCACCGCTATGGTACTCAATGCCATCCCACACCCTACTATCCGTATCTTCTTGCGGATTTTGAGTCATGTGGTTTTTCCACGCTCCGACATGAGTAAACTTCACTCATTGGAGGTGTTGATTTTAGGACACTACCTAAACCCCTTTAGGCGATCCCTGAAGGCGTTTAGTGCACCGGGTATGATCTGTGTCGGAATCGAGCGCTAGATCCATGGATCTGGACCGCTCGGTTGTAGAGCCATTGTCACCGTGCTAGCAAAGCGCTATATTATGGGTTTTGGGAATACAATCACTTTTGAGAGTCTCACCGACCGCGTCCCTTTGCTAGACCGTAGCTACCTCTTCTCCACTTTGAAGTGGATTCGGGGCAATCCCCCGAACTTTCTGTGGCGCGTCCGAGACAAGGTTTGGATGAAAATCCCGGTTGTCGAAGGGACAATCCTACCCCCACTCCTCGCTTCGCAACCCACTCCCGCAGGCGAGGACACGTACACCCGACCCACCGAGCTACCTCATTCCCGAGGAGCTCTTCATTTTTGAGGAGGGCGTTCAACCCCCTCGACGTAGGGTTCGTGTACAGACCGAACCCGACGAGACCGAGCCCCCTAGGGCCACACCTACACCCACCCCGACTTTCCCGTTCCAGACTCCGGGTGCCGAGTTTCCGCACCCGTATCCATTTATGTATGATCCAGTTTATGAGCACCAGAGATGGGTACACGAGGGGATTAATTAGAGCATCGTCAACCGCGAGATCCACGAGTACATGCTTACTCAAGGCATCTCGGCACCTCAGTACCCGTCCTACTGGAGAGGTCCGGGAGATACTAGTGGTATTTTCCACGATTATGGGGTTGATCCAGCTGCTTGGGGTCCGGACTACGGGCACACCTACGGCGGCCTAGGAGCATAGTGGTTGAGAGACTTGCGACGGTCGGGTCCGCAGGGTGGTACTAGCGGCTCAGGCCACGGCGATACTGGAGCCGGTCCATCTGGGACCGGTGGAGATGATGAGATGACTGATTAGCCGGTTTGGGGGAGCTACCATTGTATATACGGTACATTCTTTCCTTTTTATTTTTGTTTATATTGCTTTCTTAGATTTTTTTTCATCCCCTTAGGTCGAGTTGTCCTTAGGATTGGCTGTGGAATATTACTGTCTTATATGCTGTAGAGTCACATTGAGGACACTGTGACATTTAGGTTTAGGGGAGAATTTGTGTGTTTTTGTGTGCTTTTATTTTCTGTTGTGTGCTTTCAAAAAAATTTAAAAATTCAAAAAAATTGAAAAATCAGAAAAATCCAAGAAGATTTTATTTTTGTGTGCTTTGTGTCTGTCTTGTGTCTGTTGTGAAACATGCAAAACGGCGATGATGACATTGCGTTTTACATGACCTCTCCTAATTGACAGCTAAATTCGTACCTGAATGCATGTAATACTTTAGATGAGATGATTTTGATATGATTGCCTATTGAACCGTTAATTGCCAAATGAGTAAATTTGACCATTTTATCGGCAACCCACAAAAATTCTGAGGATTTAGAGCTTCCTAGGTCAGTAACATCTAAACTGGTCTCATGTAGATTTAGGAATTGAGTGGTTTCTCCTTATGGAATGTGTAACATAAATTTGCATAAATATGACGTCTGTCTCTTGATATTGAATACGTGTTTGGTTTGAGGAGGAGGTACATGAGGAAAGGCATTTCTGTTTTTGACGAGCTCCACATAGTCAAAATGACCCATTTTTACTACCCTGTAGATTTAGGTTATTTTTCCCCTGTTTAGCCCGTTTCAGCTGTTGTAAGCCAGTTTTCATGATATTTATATCAATTAGCTACAACCCAGAACAGCCTACCTTACCAGGACAGTCGCAGTGAACTTAATTGGGAATTATTCCACTAATCGGTCATAATTTGGATTTTTACATCTTATGGATCTTAGTGGGTAATACTGTTATGTGACTTTGTATTCGCCTTCCCCTTGTCTAAATTGGAAAAAAATATAGAAGCATGAAAAAGAAAGAAAGAAAAAGAAAAAAAAATGGAATTAGAAAAAGAAGAAAAATTCCAAGAAAAAGAAAAGAAAAACATATATGCTTCTTATAATATTTCGGGAGACGGTCGAGATGTTGTAACTAGAATTGAACTGTAATTTAGAGGATGGCAAAATTCCCTCTTATGCTCTTTTGGGTCTTATTTCTTGTTAGTGGCCAGAATTCATAGTTGAGGTTTTTGGATGGATAGTTTTTATTGTGTAGCTGCGACTACTGGTCTTGGCCCCACATTCCCATACGTGCTTTAAGCACAATCCATTTTATTCCCTCACATATAAGCCACCCTTTGTAAGTCCTCGGCATGTACTATGGTCCTGATTGGTGGAACACGTATTTGATTGGGGAGATTGATTTCATATTCGATTGCATTCATTTTTCATAAGTCGAGTGAGTGTCTTTATCCTTTCCTATCTTCACATATATACTTACCCGTACTTATGAGTGTCGAGCGACAACCGTAAGGAAGTCCGACATTATTGGTCTTGCAAGATTGAAAGTTTGGCAGACAATTGTTTGATTATGGCATGATTATTGATCTCGTTGCATTCTTGAGCATTACGTGTTTTCTCGTCGGTTTTAGTTGATTTTAGGAGAATGATTGTAATTCAGCTCTGAGTCGTGTTTCACATCACTTGTCCTCGTTTATATATATTAGTTGTTTGCTTGAGGACAAGCAAAGGTTTGGTTTGGGGGAGTTTGATCAACGTATTTTATATCGTATTTTATTGTCCCTGACAACCGTTTTTGAGCTTTTCTTCTTCCATAATTATATGTTTAATGTCGATTTCTATTAGAAAGTCGATACTGTCGGTCCTCGTGCTATTTTTGTAGGTTAAGTGCAATTTTGAGCATATTTAGGAGTGATAGCCCAGATAGCCGAGACGAGGACGAAGGATGAGGAAGAAACACATCCACTCGATCGAGTGGCATTGTGTGCACTCGATCGAGTGCGTTATACCCAGGCCGCGGATCAGATTTCAGCTTATTAGAATTATGGGCATGTTTTGTAAGTCCAACTGATTTCTTTTAAATCAGTTGGAGGAGGATTGTCAGACGGACTTTTTACTTTTGATTTTTTTTCATACTCAAACATACGTTAGTTTCGCTTAGATAGAAAACTACGTTCGTTTCCGTTTTTCTTCGCAAGATTCATCGTATTCCGTTCTTCCTTTTTCAGATCTCTAATTGTTCGGTATCGCTACTTTAATTTTAATTTTAATTTTAATTTCAATTCTCTAGTTTAATTCTTGTCTTAATTCCCTAGTTTAATTCTTGTCTTAATTCGTTCTTAATTTTCATAGTTATCTGATTTCAGTCTTGTAGTTTAATTTAATCTGCATTCATCATGTTTAATTGCAATTCATATTTTGTTAGTTTAATTATAATCATCATGAGTAGCTAATTTTTATCTAGGGTTTAACGGGATCGATGGGTGTTAATTGGGTTATAGAAAATTGACCTGTCTTTGATTATATGAACTGTCGCCTGAATGTTGTTTTAATTCTGATTGATTAATTACTGGCCAGGATTAATTAGTTAGTATCACAATTAGGACTTTTCGCCGACCGGGTTAAGGACTAATTAGGTCACGATATTTTGGGTAGACTAGCTTAATTCTAGCGACCGCAGGTTAAGTTTAGTTCTAAAGTTTGTAGTAGTACCGACCGGACCTACACCTTAGACAGTTTGATTATTGACCTGTTAGTTGACTCCCTGACCCGATTGACATTCATTGTGAACCTGAGACCCTAGACCTTTTAATTATTGATTTACCTTATAGCATTAGTTGTTAGTCCACTTAAACAAACAGAAAAACAGTGACCCGTAATCTTTAGTCTAGACCTTAGAACAAGTAATTGAGTCCCGTCTCCTGGTGGTTCGACCCCTACTTCACTATCTACATTAGTTAGTGGACCTTAGGGTATCTTTGATTTGGGATACGACTACCCCTATCAACCATCTATGTGAAGGGCTGAAAATCGAGTACTTGACTGTGAAAGACCCTTTGGTCTTATGGGCAAATCTGAAAGAAAGATATGATCACTTGAAATTGGTAATTTTACCTAGAACTCGACATCAGTGGATCCACTTGAGATTACAGGATTTTAAATCCGTTAGTGATTATAATTCAGCCATGTTTATAATTACTTCACAATTAAATTTGTGTGGCGAAAAAATATCTGATGCAGATATGTTGGAAAAAACATATCAGACTTTTCATGGGTCATAATTGGTTTTATCGCAGCAATACCATCAGAGAGGTTTTAAAAAATACTCTGAGTTGATTTCTTGCTTGCTTGTGGCTGAACAGAATAATGAAATTCTGTTGAAAAATCATCAATCTCGTCCAACTGGATCTGATCCATTCCCAAAAGTGAATGCGACGAAATATGATAATAATTATAATAATAGAAGTCACGGTAGAGGCCGTGGACGTGGACGAGGGAGAAATAATTATCGAGGTGCTAGAGGTGGAAAATTTAAAAACTCATTTTCTCGCCATAAACGAGAAGAAAATGATGGTCCACGCGAAAAGAATATTCTGGTCGGTAGTTCATGCCACCGTTGTGGTGATAATAGTCATTGGGCCCGTACATGTCGTACACCCGGACATCTTGTGAATCTTTATCATCAGTCCCTCAAAAATAAAGGGAAGAAAATTGAAGCAAATTTTGTTGCTAAGAAAGATGTTGAGACAAATTTTGTTGATGGAGATGATTATAATATTGGTGATTTGGATGTCTCGGATTTCTTTTCAGACCCCGATGGAAGAATTGATCACCTGATTGGTGACGGAAGTTTCAAGCCGCAAGATTAATTATTAGTATTATTATACTATTATTATTATTAAGCACTTTATATCGGACATTGTCATCATATTTGTTTTTTAATTTAAATAATTATTTGTCAATGGACATTATTATTATTATTATTATTATTATTATTATTATTATTATTATGTTTTATTATTTGCATTAATTATTAATGAGAAGCTATTAAATATTTTGTAGTCGCATTAAATTACCATTTTATTACGTTTGTTTCATGAATGAATATTAAATTTTTGCATTACAATAAATCACTCACCACTAAACAATTTTATTTACAATCCATCTTATGCTATTTTATTTTTTTTATTTTTTTAGGAAGATTATGGACGCTACAGTAGCAGATATATGTCTCATCGATAGTGCAACAACACATACTATCCTTACGGATAAAAAGTATTTTACTCTATTGAAAGAGCAAAAGGCAAATGTTAATACTATTGCCGGTAGTACAAAACTAATTGAAGGCTCCGGAAGAGCTAAGATTTTGTTGCCAAAAGGGACAATTATTGAAATTCAGGAGGCTTTGTATTCTCCACAGGCAAAAAGAAATTTGCTGAGTTTTAATGATATTCGTAGAAACGGATATCACGTTGAGGCATCAAATGAAAGAGGGATTGAATACCTCTATGTTACATGTTCACATTCAAACAATAAAAGTGTATTGGAGAGACTTAGTACTTTGTCCTCCGGCTTGTACTATACGACAATTAGTACAATTGAATCACACGTTGTAGTAAACCGAAAGGTTACTGATAAAACAAATTTCATTATGTGGCATGACCGGTTTGGTCATCCCGGATCTGTGATGATGCGAAAAATAATCGAGAATTCATGTGGACATTCATTAAAGCATCATAAGGTTTTGCAATCCAAAGAATTCCCATGTGCTGCTTGTGCACAAGGTAAATTAATAATAAGACCATCACCGTCTAAAATTGGGAATGAGTCCCTGACATTTCTGGAAATAATACAAGGTGATATTTGTGGACCTATACATCCACTAAGTGGACCATTTCGTTACTTTATGGTTCTAATTGACGCATCTACTAGATGGTCACATGTGTCCTTGTTATCAACTCGCAACCTTGCATTTGCGCGATTACTAGCTCAATTGATAAGATTAAGAGCTCACTTTCCAGATTATCCCATTAAGGCTATTCGTTTTGATAATGCGGATGAATTCAGTTCACAAACTTTTGATGATTATTGTATGTCTATTGGGATAGGTGTTGAACACCCTGTAGCACATGTTCATACTCAAAATGGTCTTGCCGAATCATTAATTAAACGCATTCAGTTGATTGCGAGACCAATGCTTATGAGGTCTAAATTACCTATTTCCGCATGGGGACATGCAGTTTTGCACGCAGCATCATTAATTCGCATTAGACCAACAAGTTATCATACATCATCCCCCTAAAATTGGTCTTTGGTCAAGAACCAAATGTTTCTCATCTAAGAATTTTTGGTTGTGCGGTGTTTGTTCCAATTAACCCGCCACAACGTACAAAGATGGGACCTCAAAGGAGGTTGGGAATATATGTTGGGTATGAATCTCCATCAATTATCTAGTATTTAGAGCCTTCTACAGGTGATCTATTTACAGCCCGCTTCGCTGATTGTCATTTCGATGAATCAGTTTTCCCGACATTAGGGGGAGATAATAAACAACTAGAAAAGGAGATAAGTTGGAATGAATTATCACTATCTCATTTAGATCCTCGCACCAAACAATGTGAACTCGAAGTTCAAAAGATAATTCATTTACAACGATTGGCAAATCAATTACCCGATGCTTTCACTG
This sequence comes from Agrostemma githago, assembly GCA_958450325.1. Classification (NCBI taxonomy): domain Eukaryota; kingdom Viridiplantae; phylum Streptophyta; class Magnoliopsida; order Caryophyllales; family Caryophyllaceae; genus Agrostemma; species Agrostemma githago. The sequence continues at coordinate 6,915,175 of OY288250.1, read as the reverse complement.
ATCCGAACGGTGTGATTAAATCTCATATACCAGCTGTAAATGCTCCAACTAAAATTGTAGTCCCGGAAGGACCATCAATTGCAAATGAGTCTATGACACGCCTGAAGCGTGGTAGACCCATTGGTTCCAAAGATAAAAATCCTCGAAAACGTAAAGGATCAATATCTGAGGAAGAAGTGACTTTTGAAAAGTCCCCGGAAAAGTCTGACGACATGACTGAGAATATGTCTCCAGAAGAGACTCAGGTACCAGAAAATGATGAAGAGATCTCGATAAATTATATCATGTCTAGACAAATATGAAACCGAAATACAATCGACGTCGATGATGGTGTTTTTGCATTTAATGTAGCGCTAGATATCATGCATGAAAATGAGGATCATGAACCAAAGTCTGTTGATCAGTGCAGACGTAGAATTGATTGGCCAAATTGGAAAGATGCCATTGAGGCAGAGTTAAAATTATTGGCCAAACGTGATGTGTTTGGACCTGTAATTCGCACACCCGACGGAGTAAAACTTGTGGGTTATAGATGGGTGTTTGTGCGAAAAAGAAACGAAAAGGGCGAAATAGTCAGATATAAAGCTCGATTAGTTGCACAAGGCTTTTCACAAAGACCTGTTATTGACTATGAGGAGACATACTCTCTGGTAATGGATGCAACTACATTTCGTTATCTAATAAGCCCCGCTATGAGGGAGGGACTTGATTTACGCCTCATGGACGTTGTTACAGCCTATTGTATGGCTCACTTGATAATGAGATATACATGAAACTTCCTGAGGGTCTTAAGCTACCTGAAAAGATGAAATCAAGTCCTCGTGAGCGATATTCAATCAAACTAAATAGATCACTATATGGCTTGAAGCAATCCGGAAGGATGTGGTATAATCGCCTTAGTGAATATTTATTGATAGAAGGATACAAAAATGATCCGATTTGCCCTTGTCTTTTCATAAAGAAATCCGGATCTGGATTTGTGATTATTGCTGTTTATGTTGATGATTTGAATATTATTGGTACTTCTGAAGAGATTACCAAAGCTGTTGAATATCTAAAGAAAGAATTTGAGATGAAAGATCTAGGAAAGACGAAATTTTGTCTTGGCCTACAAATTGAGCATCTTGACAAGGGATTCTGTTACACCAGGGAACGTACATTGATAAAGTACTAAAACAGTTCAATATGGACAAAGCACATCCTCTGAATACTCCAATGGTAGTAAGACCACTTGATGCCAAGATTGATCCATTTCGACCCCGAGAAGAGAACGAAAAGATTCTCGGCCCTGAAGTACCATACTTAAGTGCAATTGGAGCCTTGATGTACCTCGCCAGTCAGACAAGACCGGACATATCCTTTTCTGTCAACTTATTAGCGAGATACAGTTCATGTCCTACTCAAAGACACTGGAATGGAGTAAAGCATTTACTTCGATATCTCAGAGGTACGTCAGATATGGGTTTATATTATTCTAACAAATCCAAAACAGATTTAGTTGGTTTTGCAGATGCTGGTTATTTATCTGATCCTCATAATGGCCGTTCACAAACTGGTTATGTATTCACGTGTGGTGATACTCCCATCTCATGGCGCTCCGTAAAGCAAACGATATATAGCTGTCACCTCTTCCAACCACGCAGAATTGTTGGCGATTCATGAAGCAAGCCGAGAGTGTGTATGGTTAAGATCCATGATTCATCACATTGTAGAATCTTGCGTTATATGTCTTGAAACTAAGGCCCCCACTATCCTACACGAAGACAATACAGCTTGTATCGCCCAGTTCAACGCAGGATTCATCAAAGGAGATAGAACGAAGCATATCTTGCCAAAGTTCTTTTTCACTCATGATCTTCAGAAAGATGGTTTTATTACCGTTCAACAAATCTCTTCTTGTGACAATCTTGCGGATGTTTTTACGAAGGCACTACCAAGCAAGATTTTTGAGAAGTTAATCACCAGACTCGGTTTGCGTCGTCTCAAGGACATCAAGCAATGTTTTAATCAGGGGGAGTAAATACGCGTTGCACTCTTTTTCCCTCGCCATGGTTTTGTCCCCCTGGGTTTTCCAGGCAAGGTTTTTAACAAGACAATATTTATTGCGTATCATGGAGATTATTGTACTCTTTTTCTTCATTAGATTTTTGTCCCACTGGGTTTTATCTAATAAGGTTTTAACGAGGCAATCTCTCCAGTATTGGACATCCAAGGGGAGTGTTATGTATCATTATATGGATGTCCATGTATAGTGTTTAGGCTCATGTAGATTACTAACCCTAAACCCTATTCCCCTTGTATCCTATATATATGTACTCCCTATTAAGGAATAAACTGTCTCTCAATTATCTCTTCCCTCTCTTCTTAATTCTCTTTCACAACATACTCCATATTATTTTTGAGTAGAATTATTTTATGCACATTTTCATGATTGAAAAAATAAGTGTTACTTTGAATAACAATAAAAACACACAAAAAAAATTCCAATAAATATCTTCATTCTCGAAACAAAAAAATGGTTGATTTGATACCAAGGTATAGGTTTGGTCATTAGGGTTTTAATTTCAATCCTAAATGCTACAACCAAACATTGGAATGCATCAAATCCATTCCAATCAATCCCAAAACCTTGAACCAAACCCCCCTTAATTTTTTTTAGGAAACACCCCTTAATTTTTAATCATCCATATCTTATCCTTATCCATTTATATTCATTTCGTCTATCCATATTCGTATCCACTGGGACATCCGTTGGATTATTTCATCCTTAATATTACTCGTATTGAATAATATGGAGTATTGAAGTACCAAATAAATTAAAAAATACCCGACAATAAATTGGTCAAGAACAAGAATATGTTGTCCGTATGAGTAAAGCTCAGTGGTTAAAGTACGTGATCACGATGCTATGACTCTTAGGTTCAAGCCCTCCAAGAGCTAAGAATTTGTGATTACAGTAACAAATGGGCATCAACATCGACGATTGCATCAACTGATCAACACTTGTTACTAGAGCTTCTCTTTCAGATCGGAAATCTCCGGTCATCTCATTTCCTCATTCAATTGGGCGTGATCTAGTTATCTTCTGCAAAAACCCTATTTTCCTCATATCGTCCGCGATGGCCCCTCCTGCTTATCAGTCGCAGCGATCTCCTTCCCCTTCTCAGCCCTCCGGGTAGCTTATTTAATTTTTAATTTATTTATGTTGATGATTTCTATGATCAACTCTAGTTTTATTACTGTTATCGAAGAATTAGCTTCTGTCTTGTAATTAAGGTTTGTTTTTGTTTTGTTGGTTTTAGTTTATGTTGATTGAATTTGTGAAATTCTGAAAGACGATAGTCATGTAGTTGTTTAGTGATGTGATAAGTGATATTTGATATAGCGGTATAATGTGGTGCTATGGAGATTGGTTTATCGTAGAACTTAAGGGTTTGAAGATAGATCATTTCATTCATTTGATCATTGATCAAGCAAGGTTTTGAGCTTGAATGGCGAAGTAGAATTACGGTGCCAGTGGATGTGGCTTCAGATAGATAGGCTTTAGTGGATTAGCCCCGGTGTTCTAGTGCTTTATTCTTCAAAGTCTCAGGATGTGGTCTTTGTATGGCTAAACTTATGAGTACAGTTTTGCATTATAGTCTGCCTGTAGGCAAGCTGTTGTTACATTTGGCAAATATAGCTCTTCTGGTGGCATATAACAAAATTACTCGTAATTGTTTGCACTTATTTTGTATTGCGAAATGGGGCTCTTTCAATGACATTGTCAACCTAATTTCCATTATAGGTCATTCGCAAACAGTTTCTCCTCCATTGCTACATAGGAGTGAGATTGTCTACCTAAAATCCCCCTACTCTTCAATTTATTTGAGCCTTGTTACAATGAGTCCAAATTCTCTCCATTACCTCCTCTCCATTTCCTCACCCATTTGCTTATAATACTATTTTTTGCTACTTTTCATCCACTTTAGATGATTAAAGTAACAACCGTTGGATCGTTCGAGAGTAACATCCAAATCATTAATAAGTAATGGAGAGGGAGTAATGGAGAGAGGGTAATGGAGAGGATCCTTTTGCTGTTACAATTGCCTGACCTTGTTTTTGTGGGGCATGATTAATGGCGGGCTTACTTTGTGGCATAAGAAGTCCTTGTACACCCCAAAGAAACATTTTTTACAGCAATTTATTGGTATTTACAAATAAAAACCCCATAAAGTTTTAAAAAAAGGACCCCATAAATATCATGGGCATCTGATGAATATTACTCCCGTCTTCTCACCTTTGATTAAATACCCTTCACAAGTGTTTTCACTTGGTCTTCTTTCCTTCTAAAATTTGAAAAAATTGAAGTAAGGCTTGAATTTTTTCCCCATGTTATTTGATCATGATGTACCTGAATTGAACCTATACATACAAACTTGTATTATATAGGACCCCGTAGAAAATATTCTAGATCCGCCATTGGGCATGAGGCTATGAATAGCTTGTCAATGACAGTAGTTTTCACTAGATGTAAACCACTATAGTAGTAGTTGGAGAGGATTTCTTCTAATTTGTTGATTTTGAGCCTTAGTTTAATACTTTAGTGGTAAGATGGAGACTCGTTGTATTTGCAGGAAAAGTGAAGTTACGGATTTGAAGCTACAGTTAAGGCAACTAGCAGGTAGTAGAGCTCCAGGCACCGATGACTCAAAACGGGATCTCTTTAAGAAGGTGATTTCTTACATGACAATTGGTATTGATGTCTCATCAGTGTTCAGCGAAATGGTCATGTGCTCAGCCACATCGGACATAGTTTTGAAGAAAATGTGTTATCTGTATGTTGGAAATTATGCCAGGAATAACCCTGACCTTGCACTTCTTACTATCAATTTCTTACAAAGGGATTGTAAGGATCAGGATCCAATGATCCGTGGCCTTGCCTTAAGGAGTCTTTGTACACTACGTGTTGCAAATTTGGTGGAGTATTTGGTTGGGCCATTGGGTTCGGGGTTGAAAGATGGCAGTGGCTATGTGAGGACCGTGGCTGCGATTGGGGTTTTAAAATTGTATCACATATCTGTTGCAACATGCGTTGATGCTGATTTCCCAGCAACGCTCAAGCATTTGATGCTGAATGATCCTGATAGCCAGGTGTGTATCTAAAAAAAATCATAAATAGGAGTTAGCAATAAATTTTGTTGGTATCGTCGAAACGAATCCAAATAATTTTTTTATTTAATTAGTCTATTTATATTCAACCTCAATGAGTGAAATTTAAAGTTCAATCATGTTTCTTACATTTTTTTGAAATAATGTATTGAATGGTTTTGGATAAAACTCTCTTTAAATTTCCATTTAAGCTTATATGGTCACTTGACAGTCAGCTTGTGAACTTACTGGTAAGCTGTCACTTGGCTCATTGGCTATCAGCTTGTGATCTTACTGGTTAGTATGTTACTTCGACACTTCACTTACGTGACATGTCGTGTGTTCGATACATATCATGTTGACAATGGCACTTCACTTTAGATAAAAAAAATTGAAAACTTTGCCCAAAATAGATGTATCCGACACTCCAACACGTGTCGGACACCATGTTGGAGAGTCGGAGTCGCTGGTTAGTGGCGAGCTACTTCTTCTTTGTATTTGCCATGGCACATGATAATTCTGCCACTGTGATTCTGTTATTGATTCTCTAAAGAAAATAAGGAAAAAAAATCAAGCGACCGGGTTAGCTTTCAGAGAAGCAAGTCCATTATTTACAACTGGCTTTAATAGATCATACACTTGGAGAGCCAATAGTCACACAAATTTTCGAGTTGCCATTATATATACTACGTATCTATTGTTGATTGTTCTCCTTTTTTAGCATCTGCAAGTGTTGCAAAAAAATTTATAACCATTTTTCAGAACAATTCAGTGTACTTAATGCATTCAGATTACCGATTGCATCTCTGTGGTTAAGTTGCTGCTGCATTATTTGGCGCCTCCGCTTTAACTTTCTGTTTCCAGTCAATTTGCTGCAAAAGTCTTATTGGCATGCTTGTATTAGGTTGTTGCCAACTGTTTATCAGCCTTGCAAGAGATATGGTGTGCAGAAGCAAGCTCTTCTGAAGAAGCGTCCATGGAAAGGGATGCGCTACTTAGCAAGACAATTGTATATTATTTTTTAAATAGGTAATTGTTGAAATTTATTACTCCCTCCTTTTCACTAACATCTTCCTTTGCTTTTTGGGTATTTTCTCTAAGATCTTCCTCTTTCCTTTTTCATACAAAATACATGGCTATTATTATCCCATCTTTTACCTCACTCAACCACAACCACATATTCCCCTTCCCTAAAATTTTGTGCCCAAAGGCACCAAGAAGTGAAAAGGAGAGAGTACATTTTTCAGGAAAATATTGTTGTAACTTTCATGTATTAACTTGGTTAAATATGCTGGTTCATATGACCTTGGATAGCCCCATAAACCTATCTCCATCTGTATTTTTTTCCTTAATAATTGCATTTGGATATGTTTGTAAAACGCATGAGTAATGTTTGTTTATCACTAATCACATCAATAATCCCATGCACCACTCTGCAATGACTGTAAACCTTCTTGAGCTTGCATCGTATATTTGCTGTTGTGTTAGGAATAGTTGAAAGCCAGATGGTATGTCAATTGGTACTATGACATAGTGCTAAATAGGTAGTTTTAACAACTTTTTGTCGCCAACAACCTTAGATGCGAGCTTCTGATACTGCCCCATCCCCCTCACTTGAGGTTGATTCATTTAACTGATACCCATCCATTCTGGTCCAGGTTATTTGTGAATTTATTGGTAACAATCAAATTTCTCCTGCTGAAACTTACAGGATTCGAGAGTTCAGTGAATGGGCTCAGTGTCTTGTGCTCGAGTTGGTTGCGAAGTATGTGCCTTCTGATAACAGCGAAGTGTTTGACATTATGAATCTCCTTGAGGATAGGCTTCAGCATGCTAACGGTGCAGTTGTTTTAGCAACTATCAAGGTGTTTATGCAGTTAACCTTATCGATGACTGATGTTCATCAGCAGGTACCTCTCTTCCTTTAAAAGTCGTATTTGCTCAGACATTTTTATCACTTTGAAAGCGTAAGTGTCTGTAGGCAGCATTTTTCTCTATATTAATAAACTTAAATGTTAGAGAGAAATGTGTCTATAACTCAGTTCCAAAGTCAGGCGGTTCTATGTTCCTTACTACCTTTCATGACTTTGTTTCTTATGTAATTATTTATTCCAATTCCTTTTGTTGCCAGAATTTACAATTGATGGTTGTGAAATGATTGTTTGACTGCTGAATCCTCATCAGCTGTTTAGGGTTTTGTTAGTTTACGACTTGAATAATAGGAACCCAGAAGCTTTATTCTGCACAGCTGTCCTCTTACTATGTTTGTTGCATTTACTTTGATTGTGATCTATCTTCATGTGGTATAGCTGGCATTTGTGTGAACAGTTATTCTCACCTAGCTATATTTCTTGCATCTATGGGAATTGGGACGAGGCATTGTCAATGATGTGAAGTTATGTCATGAATTACGAGTCTTTTTTTTTTTATTGTTTCTATCTATGATTTTGTTACATTCGTTCTCTTGGTTCCAATAGGAAAGCATTTTTGTTATGTGAGTGTTTTTTGTCTGAAAGTCTTTATTTGTCGTTTGTGGATTGTTTGATATACTCCCTCTATTCATATTCAAGAGTCCCATTGACGTTTTGAATACTCCCTCCATCTTCTTGAATTAGCCCCATTTCCGAATTTTTGTGAGGGGAAAAGTGGACCCATGGGGCTTATTCAAGAAGGAGGGAGTACTATTCACAATTAAGGAGAATCTTCAATTCGGTTTTATGAATATGTTAAGAATATTAAATTTTTATATTTTATAAATGTGTAGCTAAAAATATTGTTGTTTGAAAAGTTGCATTGGCATATGTGCCTAAAACAAATGAGATTGTTGGGTATGAATGGAGGTGAGTATTATTTAGTGGGTGACCTATAGAGTAACACTAGATTGTTTCCTAGGATCCCTTTTTAATTTGGATCTTCTACAAAGTTGTATTTCTGAGTTTGTAAGTGATAGTAACAAATTGACTTCGTACTGAATTTCCATTCAAATTTGTTATTGTGGTATGTTAACGTGGCTTTTTCCTCTCACTTTTAAGGTGTGATTGGATTCAGGGCTTGGAAGGAAAGGAAAGGGGAGGGGAATAGGATGGATGTACCACCCTATGGTTAGTTAGCAGAATGAGCGTGGG